>JAAAKQ030220229.1:0-11474 GCA_010016005.3 Zanna intricata | reverse complement strand
GAAATGACTGGCACTGGATAGGGAATCTTGGAGAGCTGCATCAAACCAGTCAAATGACTGAAGACAAAAAAAAAAAACTTTACAATCTTGCGTTGTACTATTTTTATGTTTGAATTGTTAAAATTTTTGTTTTTCCTGTTATTTAACTATTTTATAGAATCGTTATTTTATAAAATGTTGAGTTTATATTTTCATAGAAACTAATGGAATTTATAATTTGGTGTTTTTTCTCATAATTTAACAATTCACGGAAAAATACAGCCATATTAAAGTAGGTAATCAGAAAAATGTCTATCAAGAGAAAACGAACTAGATTTGGATTTAAGCTTTGATGTTTGTGTAGTTCAGATGGGTATTTGTACTACCAATTTATTTCATACAAAGGTGCAAACAAAGAAAAATCTGAATATGGTCTTTGAACATAGGCAATACTACATCTGTTACTGTTGTACCAAAACTAATGAGCAAAGAATTTCTTTGGCAATTTTTTATTTACATATGATCTGTTTAATTTACTAAACAGAAAAGGATATTCTGGACAGGCACTGTCAGAGAAAAAAGGCTTCCTAATTGCCCAATAAAAAAAAAAAAAAATTTGCAGTTGCTAGATGGAATGATAATACAGTAGTGACAGTTTTCAGTAACCACAATGATATTAATCCATCAAATATGATATGATTTTCTATAAATATGAAAAGATACAGCCAAAAAGAAACGAAACAACAGATACCATGATTGCTCAGCTATTAATGATAGCAAAATGTACTAAAAGTACGAAAGGCATTGACTCCTATAACAATTATAGAATTTGTGTATGTGAAAAAATGGTGGTGGCCAACTTTTATAAATTACAGTAAATTTACAAAAAATATACAAACTTGCAAATAAAAGTAAAATCAGTCAAATTGACTTTAGGTCTTCCCTTGCATTATCATGATAGAGAGCAAAGAAATTAAAATACCGCAAAGTATTGAAGACAATGAAGGAAAAGTAAAGTAATTTTCCTTCACCACCAATGGCAAGGGTCATCTGTCAAAAAACAATTTGCCAGAAGATGTTTGATAAAATCAACACACATGCATGAACTGAAACATGTTCAGGGCACATGTTATTTCAGAGCATGAGAATAACGTTAGATGAAGATGTAAGCTATGCAAAAACCATAACATTTTTTGTGCCATAAAATAAAAAGTTACACCTACATTTAAAATAGTTTCAAGAAAAAATTTAAATAATTTTTTGTAACTGTATTACTTTCAGTTTAATAAATTGTTCACATGTCTTATCATATTCTTCAGAAAATGACATTTTTTGCATGCTTTTTGCCAAAGGTGTGTAAATGAACCATTTTATTCCTGAATCAGAATTGATTTTTTTTATTGATATGAAAATATTTCTAGCTTTTTACACTTAACAACTGATGATATAAAGGGTTTAGTAAAAAAAAAAAAAAAAAATAGCCTATCTTTGTATGGCAGTTTATGAGTTAATACTTAATACACAACAACTACGTTACACAGTAAAACATGATATTTACCAGCTTTGATAAGATGAAAAATAATATAAAAAAAAATCACGTGATATAGAACTTACCTTCTCTTCATAGTTAAGCAGGCACTCTTCAGAACAAGTAATTTCATCTTCATAATTATAATTTCTTTCTAGTTTTATTTTCTTCAATAATTCATCTTCTATGGGGTTTTCAGATTTAATCTGTATGAAAGAAATAACATAAAAAAAATTAAATAAAAAATGATTTATAGACTATATTTTACTAAAAGATTTAATAGCAAAATATATGATCAAACAAACTAATTATTATTATTTTTTTTAACAAGTAAAAATGAAATTTAAATAAAAAATGTTTAACTTGATAGTTAACTCGATACACAATGGACGTCATCATTTCTCATTATATGGAACTCTGGGGTGCTCAGGTTACTAATTAATAACTAAAATTTTTTTATTAATACAGAATGAAATTCATAAATTCCAGAAAAATAGCTTCTGTATTTTCATTCATTTATTTTTACTAATTTTACTTAATTTTTAATTTTTACTATTTTATTTTAATCTTTATTATTTTTTTTTTTTAAAGAATTACAAGAAATCCATACTTATACTCTTTAATTATCAAACAGAACTGAAATACTATATAACATTTTTCACCTGAAAACTGAACTAACTTATAACTTATTTTTTTCTGAGAAAAAATTATCAAAAAATAGAAAATAAAATTAAAAAAAAACTCATGATGAAAAAAATCTTAAATAATTAAATAACTATATTTTTGCCTTATAATCCTTTGTGATATTGTTTTTAAGAGAATAACATTCAAGATTTTGATGACTATCATGCATGACCTGTAAGCTGCATAGATAAGCTTTAACTATCATCATAGTCACACTTGATGGTTAATCAAAATTTAAATTTTATTGCCTAAAAAACGATATCAGAATGTCACAGAGGATTATAAGGTAAAAATACAGTTATTTAATTATTTCATGTTTTTTAAGTTTTTTTTGTCGAGGGTTTTTAAAATTTTCATTTTATTTATTTATTACTTTTTAAAAATTAGTATATCTGTACCCAACAGTGGGATGTTTACAGGCCGATGATGATGAAAGTTTAGTATACTTGACCAACGAAAATTATTTATTAATCCACACAATAATGTAGCCTTGTTAAAGTTACAAAAACTTACAAATATTTAAAAGCCATTTTGAAGAAACATATCTACTGTAATCCCTCTGGCTTATAACCATATAACCAATAAGAAACATTTCTCCTCGGGATTTTTCTGAAAATTATTTATGGTGATGCAAGAAGAAATTCAATCATTTCCATTGGTTGAATTTGCAGTTCTGACCTATTTTTATGAATCTAAAGAAAAATTTTAAAGAATTTAAAGAAAAAAAATTTTTAATTTTAAAGAAAAATCCACCATTCATGGATAACCGTGAATAACAAAGCTTTTAAATTTTCTAGCTTCATTTATGTGCTCTTATATAAATTCTATTTCTTTATCATCCTGGCTGATTTCCAATATTCATACATTTTATTATAATCCTATTCAAATTGTACTTACTCTTTATTAAATATTCATTTGCACTGGAGAATTAACAATTTTCCTTATTACATAAGAGTATACTGTTCTAAGAATTTCTCTTTACATTAACAGATGGTTTTTCCAATTTCAACAGCATTGTAATCATTGGCCTTGACTTTAAAGGTTCTACAAAGCTTTAATTAATTGTTACTGTACAGTAATTGTTGAACCATATGTTAGATACTTTTTACTGGTTTAAATCTTTATGAATACATTATATTGTTATCATCAATAACTTGTACATTTGTCTGTTATAAATAAACTTTTATTGCAGAATAATTTACCAATACGATTACTACCATGTCCATTTTTTTTCATAATATTAAAAATATGTAATACTAATTATGCATAAATTTGTTACTCTAATCTATTATTATTAGATTATTAATCCCATCTATTGCCAATTGGCTGCGATGTACTTCAATTTTTTTATGTCTAAACAATAAATATTTTGTATTCTTTTCTTCAATCTATTATGATAATCAAAATTTATTACATAAATAAGTGATATTTAATTAATAATAACAGTTAAGCGTTCATTATTTATATATTCATTGCATACATCTAATGTACGGATATATCTCTGTATTGACTGTCAATAAATATTTAACAGTTAAAATGGTCATTAGTTTTCAAGACTTAACAACTCTTTTTTTTTAACATCGTTTGAGAATTCTGTTGTTTTCTAATTTATTCATTATATAAAACAAAATTTTTCTATACGTAAAATTCTGATTTTATATTTAAAAAAAATAATATTACATTATATTTATTAACAAAATGTAAAGCATGTTTTTTTTCTGTTGCAAATCGCTATATGATCATGTGTAATAAGAATATAAGGCAATTCTTTGCCCCAAACCTGAGTATTCAAAGTGATTATATTCTGAATTGTACTGTGCTATCAACTAACAAAAAAAGATCAACCTCTACTATTAATAATTCACTATTACTTGGTTTATATGTCAATTAGATATGTTTTAATGATGTATTAAGACAACTCTACTAATACAATGTATTAATTTTTCAATAATACAAACTAACCTTAAAATACTCAACACCAGTAATTTCAAAGAGTCTGTCAAGTTCTATGAAACAAGGAGGATTACGATGATGCTCCAATCGCTGATCTGCTTCAGAGTTATCCATATACCAAGCTCGCACCATGTTTCTATTAATAAAAAAAAAAAAAATTATACATCAAGTAATTGTGAAAAATACATCACATACAACATATGATATTAGATATGTGATTGACATAATGTTGTATGTCATACGACATAATGATATTAAACTATAATTTAAAAATAGATGATTCAAAAAAAAATTTAAAAAAAAAAAAAGACGTAAATAGTATTATGTAAAATTTTGTTATCAAATACATGTCGTCTATAAATTTAATCTCCTCCGACTATTGAAATGATTACAATTTTTTGTGAGAATGTATATTTTAATTCTTGATAAGGCTAAAGCATAAATCAGTAGAGTATTCTTCTAACATAATAAAGATGTTGTTACTAAAAAACTATTGTTGATAATTGCACGTTTCATTAAGGCTCCTGTATGGTGTATGTCAGCTTAATGTAATATTGCATAGATCAAGCTACTCTTTCAGTTTGCTGAAAATGTACAAATTTAACTAAAAAAAAAAAAATATACATTTTTTTTTTTTACCTCCGGAATCACCGTTAAGGTATATCATCAGAGGATGAGATGAATGAATTGTGTGAAAAATGCCATGCAGTGATTCGAACGCGGGACCTCTGGGATGAAAGGCCGAGACGCTACTACTCGCGCCACGGAGGCCGGCATTTTTTTTTTTTATTGGGTGAAAGTGTTATGAATATGTAAACCATGAAAAAATGACGTAATGAATTAAAAATAAGAAATAATGATTATGATGAATGAATCAATACATTTGTTGTCAGTGATAAAATTATTACCAATAAAATGCTGAAAAAAAGTATTCTTTTAGTAGGCATTTAACAATCCACGGACTTCATAAACCAATGTCCAGTAGACACTCAAATTTTAAAAACTCAAACAATACCTAATGGTGGTCCCGGAGGTTGAAAAAAAAATTACTGTGCAGATAAACATGAATTAATTTATTGGACTTTTTCATGCACTATTATTAACATATTTCTTGAAAAAGGATGCACTCATTATCAAGGGATTTGGTGTGAAATAGTTTATGCAATATGATTTTATACTTGCATGTCTTTACAATATCAAGCTTCCTAAACAAAATCAAATGATAACACTGTCATTGACTAATTGCATTTTAAAATATACTTTTAAGTTATTTGGCACTAAGTGGCAGTAGAAACTGCTTTTATTTAAAAGATGTGGCTAATCACTATGATACAGATATAGGTTATAAGACTGATCCGTACTTCCAGAGATGGCTGTGCTGTGCCAAAAACATGGGGAACTAGGGTACGAGTTGATCCAGTTCTTCACCGATCATGGATGTTTCAAGGCATACTTAAGCGTGCAGATGCTGAGACCCTTTGTGAACTGTGATTATTACAGGGAGGACCACCATTGAACACACAGTTTTCTTATGCAATCGGTTTTTTCAGCATAGGGAAGCATGCAGAAGAGAACTCTGAGAGCTTATCACTAAAGAATATTACTGGCACTATCGCTACAGACCGAATGATTGTGACACGTAATGCCTACGATACTGGTTAAAATAACTTGAACCAAGTTGATGGAAGAGTCAGCCTCTGTGGCGTGAGGGTATATAGTCTCAGCCTTTCATTCAGAGGTCCTGGGTTCAAATCCTGATCAGGCATGGCATTTTCACACGAGTTACAAATCATTTATCTCATCCTCTGAAGAATACTTAACAGTGGTCCTGGATGTTTAAAAAAAAATTGGTGGCGGAAGATGTCCATGGGTAAATATCTATCTCTGAGTTTCCCTTGGGGCAGGTCCCCAGCTCCAAGAGGTTGAAATAAAAGGAAAAAGTTACAGGATTCCAACAAGTGGAGTAGAGTCATGGAGCAGCAATGGAGGTGCAGATGGAGACAAAACACATGGAGTGCTGTGATAACACTATAAGGTGGGTATGGTATTATTCCATGCTGTAGAGGGGATTTTAGTAAGTAGGCTGGCAAGGAAGAGTCCATTCAACTATTGGGTATGAAAAAAGATATAGGTTATAAATCCCATAAATAGTTCCAGCATTTTCTGGTCTAATAATTCATTTATGGTGCACTGAATTGATTATTAGCATGCACTTACATATGTATATCATCAATCATAGTTTAAATTTTTATACAACACATAAAAGTAGTTCTGGGCAATTACTTGATCAAATTCAATTTTTTCATATTTTAATAAATGAGTAGTATGTTTAGGATAAGAACTAAATGTCAGAAAGCAGATTTGGATCCCATGATCCAATGGATCAACACATGTGAAACAGCAGTTTCAATGGATCTGGATCAACAGGTGAATCATGCATGGTCAAAGTCCATTATTATCAGCACTCTTATAAATTAGCTATCAGTTTTATGAGGTATTGAAACCTGTTCAGATGCTAATGCATTCTGTGGAGAAAGATTGGGGTAAAGTAAAGTAAGTTAAAGTAAGAGGTAAGGGGTTAAGGTTTGAGTTCTTTCTCTTTTTCTGTTTAGCATTTGAAACCACCGTAAGGTATCACATCAGCGGAAGGTTAGAATTAGATGGGTAATGTTTTTCCGGAGGCTAAACAGATAAAGAGAGCGTAATGTTAAAGACTTTTGTGGAGAGGTTAGGAATAAATTACCACAATGTAGCAATTGTAAGACCTTGGCTGAATTTATGTTTAAACGGAAATACAGTCACTACAGGGAGAGAGAAAAGAGAGACTACACCAGAAGTTCCATGTTATTAGCCATGTGTAAGATGAATAATCACTTAAAAGAGTGCGGACACTCAACATTTAATGGCTGACTCAAAATCTGACTCTGATGACTGTTAAGGTTAGTTTATGGTTTATTCCTCTCTTGACAAAACCTTAACCTTGACTCTATTTCTAACCTTATCCTAACCTGTCTTCACAGAATGGATTAACACCTGAATAGGTTATCATAATTCACAAAACTGATTGCTAACTGACTAGAGTAATGATAATGCGATGTGGACTTTTATCTTGCATGGGTCACCTACTTTATAACAATAACTTTATAACATTGATCCTAAGCAATACTATTCATATAATAAAGCATAAAAAAAATTGAAAAACTGAAGAACTTGAAATTAAAAATTTTAAAAATAAAAATACATACTTAAATATTTAAAATTTAACTACTTTAAATAATTGTAAAAAATGTTTAACTTAAAGAAAATTCCAAAAGGTTTTTGAAGAATATGAAAGAAATGCTTAGTGTTTAAACAGAAGTTGATGGTTTTGCAAAGAATGATGGTGGAGTTTCTTGAGCTTGAAGAAAATGTCACAAGATCTAATTACATAAGATTAGTGATGGTAAAGGTGTAAATAATACACTGTAAGAGGAATGCCTTAAAAAGTAAAGAAATTGCTTGACAAATTATTTACCAACTAGAACCATTTTTATAAAGTTAAAACTGGCTAAAGAATTTTTCTGGAGAATATCAGAGAAAATCAAGATTTCTCTAATAACTAAACTGATCCAATTTCTGTTTAGTTTAAAATATTGAATAGTAAAACAGTCAAAAAAGAAAAAAAATCAAGAGAAATCAATTCCAAATATAAGAGAAAATAAAAAAAAGCAAAACATTATAGTTACTCTTGTTGGGTAAATGCAAATGAAAAAAAATATTCACTTCATTATTTATTCAAAGAAATGTGATTTTTAAGTAGAAAATTGATACTTTTAAGTTCTAAATCAAAATTTGGCTTAAAAATCAACTAAAATTTAATTAAGTATAAGGAATGAATAGACCAAATAAAATTTAGAAATGAATGGGTGGATCAATATGAATGATCATGATATGTTTGTTTTTGACGCTACAACTGCTGGATGCCACATTAACTAATCCATTTAAATTTATTGCAAAATGAGGTATAATAAACAGGATGACAAATAATGACCACGATTGAAAACTAATTTCAATTACTTTATCTCTCAGTGAAAATAGCACAGTTACGAAATCTGAAGAGTATATTATTTTTCTACAAAATTAAAAATCAAGCTTGGAAGGTTTAAAACAATCAAGGAAATTGTTCTCTGTAATAAGAGCCTACATTGTATTACCACCAGAAGCCTAAGAAGCTTATCAGCACGAAAAAAGATGCTGGGAGTAGTGTCAACAACCTTGCATTAATTAGAAGAGAAAAAAACTAAAATCTTTTTAAATACTTTTTGATTTTCTTTATAGATTGTGCTTGTAGAGGACAAAAACTAATGAAGATTACAAACTGAAAATACATATAAGAGACAACTAATGATTTTTGAATACTATTTATTTTCAGATTACAGGGTGGTGCAGAACTGAGAGAAACAGAAGTATACTACAAAAAAAAAAAATCCATATTAAAAGAAATATACAAAAATCGTTATGTAGCAGGAAAACTTTAATACAATAAAAATTTAAAAAAAATTATCTATTATATTAATATATTAATTATTATAAATAAATCTAACTGAAACCAATACATAATAACATACTAACATAATACATGTAATATTATGTACATAGTACATAATAACATGGTATGATTAACATATTAAAAAAAAATGAGAATGGAAATTTTACTGTGAAATGTTTGGTCTCAAAGTGATATTACCATAGTTATTCAGTATTAATTATACTAATTAGTATTAATATAATACTAAATTAATATTTAGTATTTAATTGTACCTCCTTGATTAGGCTTGATTTTAGACTGAATTTTAAAAATTAATACATAGAGAAAAATTAAGTTTTTCTTAAACAATATTTTGTCAGCAGCTTATTTTTAACTATCATTGTCATGATATATTGAAATCACTCTATTGTAAATACGGTTAGAACTACATCTGTTTGCTTCAGAACTAAAACTTATGAGATTTAAAAAAGAAAACTTTTATTACGAAAAAAGTTAAAGAAAAGAAATTATTAAGGCATTTTTAAAAGAAAAGAGTGAAAGTTTCTAAGTGATAAAAACCACAGGCAAAACCCAAGAAAGAAACAGCAAGAAACTTTGTTCTTAATTAAAACAAGGTGGAATAAATAGCAAAAATAAACTTAAAACAGAAATATAAAAAGTTTTTACTTTAGAACCCAAGCAAAGTAATAAAAATAAAAAACACAGCTGACATAAATCAGGTTTAAATATGCTAAACAAAAATAAGCTAATTAAGAAAAGAAAAAATAACAAAAATGGTCAAACTATAACATTTTGGTGAGAGGGGGGGAGCGAATAAGTGGGGAGGGATGAAGGGGCCCATCTCAGAACTTGTTTTCATTTTTGAGTATTCATTATTTAAACATGTATATAATGGCAGAACTAAAGAAATTTAAGTCTATTTCAACTTTTGCAAATTAAATTTTTAATAAATTTTAAAAATCATTTACTTTTTTATTACTTATATTATGCTCTTTAATATAAGCGCTTTGGTGAATTAGGCAGTTTAAATATTATTTTACTAGACTACTATATTTTTGTGTAAGAGGTGTATTCCAAAAAAATCCGATCTACTTTCAAACCTCCGCGCCAACGTTCGTAGCGAACTGTATCAGGAACAAGTGTAACTTGTTCCGATAACTTCTTCCTAACTAGCCAGATGCCGCAGTTATCAACAGAACGTATTTGTTCGTGCACAGAGCGTCTTTGTTTAGAGCGCTTTGTTGATATTTGTCGGATTTTGCAATCGCTAAAAATGACGGAGAGCAGATCAACGAATCTGCATTAAGTTTTGCTTCAAACTTGAAACATGTTGTGCAGAAACCATTGAAATGATGCACAAGGACTTTGGAAACGAGTGTATGTGCAAAACGCAAATAAAGGAGTGATACAAGCGGTTTAAAAATGGCCGCACATCTGTTGATAGTAACCCACGTTCTGTCCGACCTCGACTACAATAACACCGGAAAATGTCGGGCGTGTGTGACTTGCGATTTAAAAAGATTGTTGTTTGATTGCCCGCGAACTAGGAACTAGAAATTCTGAAAACAAATGTTTGGAAAATTGTAACCGATAATTTGGAAATGACTCGCGTTTGTTCAAAATTCATTTCTGTTCGGTGGAGCAGTAAAACCTTCGCTTCAAAATCGCTCAGGATAACTTGGAAACAGTCTCTAATAATGAAATGTGCTTAAAAAGATAATTTCCGGTGTCAAATCGTGGGTTTACGGTTGTGATCCCGAAACAAAATTCTTCACAGTGGAAGCTTCCATCCGAGCCACAACCGAAAAAAGCACGTCAAAGTCAGAGCAATGTAGATTGTTTTTTTCGATTATAAAGGCGTTGTGCACCATGAATACGCTCCAACAGACCAGAATATTAACAAAGAATTTTATCTTCACTGGTCACGCAATCTTCTGAGGAGATTGCAGTGAGGATTTCTCCAGCGAAGAGAAAATGGCCGCATTTTTGTACGAAGGGTAACTTGCTTCTTCATCAAGATAATGAGCCAGCACGTTCATCAAACGTTTGGAAAACAGTTTTTGGCAAAACACCAAATTAAACAACTTCGCCAGCTCCCGTACAGTACCAACATAGCCTCCCTGCGACTTGACCGTACCCAAAATTGAAAATTCCACTCAAAGGATACCGGTTCGACGACGACACAGAGATGATTCGGAAGAATGGGACGAGAGCACTTAGGTCATTCAAAAACCTGAATTCCAGAACTGTTTCAAAAATTGAAATATAGATGGTAGTATGTTGTACAGACAAATGGGATTACTTTGAAGGATGTCCAAATCGCATGACAAAGAATACAGTCAACTCAGAGAGTTCAAAGTAGGTTGGATTCTTTTGGGACACACTTTGTATACTGACATAATAGTGCATTTCATCACTCCTTGTAATATTCATAGAAATTTATCTTTTAGCTGGATTTTATATTTCAACTCTTGTGATGTTGGAATGCTGATATATTGAATACTTGAGTTAATAAATCAAAGTAAGAAAACAAATGCTGAAAGGTCAAGTGATATGGCTGCCCATATGACATTTCTATATTAGAAAATTACATAGCAGAAATTCTTTAAAAGAACTTATTCGGTTTGATTTGGGTAGCTTCATTTTGTTGAAAAATTTTTATCTGTTGGAAGATTGAATTCAAGAGATGGAAAGGCACTTATTAAGTGTAAATAAAGTTCTCTAGTAACAGTTGCATCCCTTTCAATGATTTCAAAAATATAAAAGTCACTGCTGTCAAAGAAAGATATCATGGTTTTTAGA
>JAAAKQ030220218.1:0-11474 GCA_010016005.3 Zanna intricata | reverse complement strand
GGGTAGGCATACGTTAGGATCGGTAGGACATATAGCCGGTATATCATTAATTTAGTCGCCAGCGGGTAGGGACTGGCACGGTTAAGTGTCGGGTATAACGAAGCCCTGGCGGATTTGGCTTTGGCGGTCACGTATTTTACGTGTTCCGCCATTGTAAACCGTTTGTCCAGGACGATTCCCAGGTATTTAACTTTGGCCTCGTAGGGGATTTTCTCCCCTGCGATTTCCAATTGTCTGGCCTGAGCGCGTGGTCTCTTACATGTGAACATCACGGCCAAGGATTTTTCACCGTTTACCTTGATTCTCCACATGTTTAGTCACGGTTCCACTAAATCCAATTGTCGCTGGAGCCGTTCGAGCGCGTAGGCTGCATTTCTAGATTATATAATAGAAAATGGATTCAATAGCGACCACATTACGTACTAATATGCCGGCCTCTGGCGGAGTGGTAGCGTCTCGGCCTTTCATCCGGAGGTCCCGGTCAGGCATGGCATTTTCCACACACGCCATGTTCATTCATCTCATCCTCTGAAGATATATACTTAAATGTGGTTCCGGAAGAGGAAAAAAAGGTTACGTACTAATATAGCAATAAAGGAAGTGGTGAATAAGATATATACCGATTCCTACTCTGCCGGCCTCCGTGGCTGAGTGGTAGCGTCTCGGCCTTTCATCTGGAGGTCCCGGGTTCGAATCCCGGTCAGGCATGGCATTTTTCACATTCATCTCATCCTCTGAAGATATACCTTAACGGTGATTCCGGAGATTAAACAAAAAAAAAAAATTCCTACTCAGGCTAAAACAAAATGTTATAAATCCACTGACTTTAGTTACTTCACGAATGCGACAAAGCGATAAAATTCAATCTGTTCCTATAGTGTACACAAGACATATAAAGGGTGCAAGACATAGAAAAATGGCTGACGGCAACGAAGAATATGAAACAAAAAGGTGCAACTTCAAAACGTAATTGATACTAGTGAACAACAAAGCCGAAATTTACAAAGAACTAGATAAGGCCTTCGATAAACGAAGAAACGGAATTTTTTACTAAAGAAAGCTGGTGTTCTTTGCTGAGCATAGACTGTCTATTAGTCTGCATAAACAAATACTTCTTGCGGGGTTCAACATACATCGATATAGAAAAGAATTGCTATAGAAAAGATCTGAAGAAGATTGATATAGAAAAGAAGGCTGTGATCAGCGTTCGAAATGGAGATAAGTACTACTTCAAATGGGCTATACTATTTAAACATTAACTGGATAGAATCCTCAGCGATGAAATGAACGGTACCTCGTTTTCGACGATGAATATAACTTGTAGCATAATTAAATTTCTACCTGAAATCAAATACATAACAAAGTTCGAGAAAGCTAATAAAAGAAAAGAAAACCAATAAAAGTGTACGATGAGGAAAAAGCTTATTATTATTTACTGTACATTAAGAATGAAAATACCAGTCACTACTGGTCTACATACTACATATCAGACTTCTCGCGTCTAGTCCGATCACAGTTAACGAAAGATGAACACAAAATTGAAATATGCTTCAGCTTCCCAATGAGCTATTGCCTGTACTTTGTGTCTCATTACTCTGTTGACGATGAGATAAATCGGATACTATCTCAAACACCGTTACTGTACAGAGGTCCTAACGCCACACAGCATTTTGTATAGCAATTACTTGAAATAACATCAAAAGTGGAGGAGAAACGAAACGAATAAATGATATTTACATCTGAAGACTAATCAAAATACCACAATAGTTCGAGTGACGAATGATGCCGGCGCGTAAACGGTATTGCTTTTTATAGTAGTGCGGATATGCCTTACCAACCAGCACCTGGCCGATACCGCTTGGCGATAGCTACCGAAACGATACCCGCTAACAGCCAGTAGTAGTATAATATTGCGCAATTCGACCTGCTAAATCGACAGACACCCGATCTCGTACTCTTCGAAGCCAATACCCACTGACAGGCAGCACCAATCTAATGTTACGTAGCTAATGTTACGCGACTATTGCGACTGATGACATCACCGCAATGAGTAAGTCACCTCTCACAAGAAGTACCGCTCCTTATTTGGTAATGTTTATGAACAATTACTCACTACATCTGAACAATACAGACATTTTTCGTTTAACTTTATGTAACGCAAATGTAATGTATGGATAGTGAACAATGGTGCATGTGGGTGACTGAATAAACCTAGATATTATATCTAACTGTTCCTTGAGCAACGGACGCTTTTCTACCCATGCACCAAATACCTTTACAATATCATGTATTAATTCACCAAAGAACAGGAGCGATCTTATCTGCGCTTTTGGGAAGGCTATTATGGAATCGGAATGGTTGATGATTATATTTTCTGTTTTGATCCACTAGGTCTATTTCAAAGCCGTACTTTCGCAGAAAATTTCCATACTGTCATTGCACATGGATTCGAATTTATCTTCATAGTGTGGTAAATCGAATCTATATCTTGATCTTCGTTTATATAATCTCTTCATCGGCTGCATAATATACTTATAATATTTACACTGGTGTAAATATTATTATACTGGTTTACAAATTGTATATTTACCCGTGTATCAGATGTCCCGTTTCGAGCTCCGGCTGCAGGCGACAAATGCTTTGACGTCACATGGCCTTAAGCTGTGCTTCACTGGTCCCGGTGCGCGGGACCAGTGAAGCTTTCTTCAAGTGGCCACGGGCGGCGACAACTGCTCTGACGTCAGATGGCCTTGAGATGTGCCAACATCGGTCCTACATAAGGTACTAAATTTAGATCTAGACAGGATCTGCATAAAGTATGTGATTTAGATCGGCTTCAGGCAATAACTTCTCCGAAGTCAAATGACCTTCAACTATGTTAACGTCGGACCTGAATAAGACCTCATAACCTCGGACCTGAATAACCTCATAAGATATATGATTTAGATCTAGGTAGACAGACCGGCTCGAGGCACACTGTCCGAGTCACCGGCGATGTCATCAGCTTGTGTGACGTCACAAACCCGATGACGTCCACCCAACACGTCCAGGCCGATCGCGACAACTTGTGACCTTGAATTGTGCTTGAACCATTATATCTAATCTACTGTCATAAATGAAGAAACAATTTAAATTTATGATTTTGATTTTGAATTGTTAACACATTTGCGACTCCAGTTATTTTAGTAACAGTTGAATAAGTAAATTAACATTCCTGGTTGTATTCTATGCTACATTAGTTTCTTCATTAGATTATTCAGTGCAACACATCAAAACACTTCATGGAGTATGTATTTTCTAATCTAGAAAAATGTGACTTAAATATCATAAATCTTCTGTAAAAAAACATATATGAATCACTATATTAAAAAGAATTGACATAGAAATGAAGATGAATATGTTTATAAAAATATATTTATCTGCTTTCTCAAAAAGGGAGAGTAATTAATGAGCAGAACAATGAAGGAAAAATCTTTTATGTTATATTCTTCATTAAACATGTGAATTTTTTAACTTGAACATCTCATGATTCTTTTTATAATACTTATAATTCCCAATTTTTTCTATCACTGTTGATCTGAAAGATTTTATGTACTGTTACATTATTTTTTTACTCTGAATCAGTCTGTTATCCCAATATACCTTCTACACCCTGATTTATCTGTCATGCTTACATATACAATATATATATTTAACCCCTCAATATGGGGGTTAAATAAACCCCCTAGTACAGAATATTGAGATAAGACATATCTTCCCCTAATTTTTCATGAAAGTATTTTTTGCAGGCTCCTGCATCCTCAATCATAACTGAAATAATTACATAATTAATAAAATGTAAATTAATGCATAATTTTAATTATTTTAGTATTTTTTTTATCTGATAATGGAATTATTTCAGTCTAACTGAGGATGGGGGATCCTGTGCAAGTACTTTCGTGAAAAATTAAGGTAATGTTGGGTTTATTTCAATATTCTGTACAAGGGGGTTTATTTAATAGAATTTAACATTACAGAGGAATAATATGAATCTTAAAAAAATTAATTTCAGTAAAGTAATATATTTACTGTAAGAGACATGTACTATACTGTACTGTAAGAGACATACTTGTTACTTGTCTCTTACTTTATTGTTTTTATTCTTTATAATATTTCCTTCTAGATTGAGCACACTAATCCTGGGTATCATGATGTATGGTCTACCTTGTCTCTTATAAGATTCTAGTCACAAGCTAATCTATTTCTAATCCCTCTCAAAGCCCATTTCATTTTCTTCCAGCCTACTTAATTTTCAGTGTTCTTGTGTAGAAATAAATTTTAAAAGACTATTCTTTGTTCTTGCTATTTCGTTGTAGTCCATATTTAACTACCTTTTAAATTGTTTCACTCAATAAAAATTTGAAGTTTATCTTTTTCCTGAATCAATATTTGGTACCAGCTGATTTTTTCTTGTGTAAAGGATCTCTTGACCTACACCAGTCTGCTTTTGATGACTTGATTATTTTGTCCATCATTAACAATTTTATGAATTAAATAAAAAAATTTGTAACTTCAAATAAATTTTATGTTAATGTTTAGCTTCTCTTATTTTTTGCCTGCTTCAGTACCTTTTGTTTACTTATTTTCCCTTTTTAACAGATTTTTTTTTCCCAGCTATGAAACCATATTCATAGCTCTTCTTTTAACAAATACTATATTTGCCAATACAATATCATTATCTCTGTTTTATTTTTATCCCTGGATTAATAATCTGCTCTAAAATTTTTCTTCTAATTCCTTTACTGCATCTTTTATACATAAATTAAAATATACAGGGTACATTTCTACTTTACATATTTTATCTCATTTCTCTTATAGGCTTACTATCTGATTCTTATACAGATCATAAACATTAATTTTATTTATATTTTCAAACAATCTTTTCTAAAATTCTTAATCATTCTAATTCATTCAACATTATTAAGTTATCTACAAATGTAACAGGTAGGTTTTTCAACCTGTCTTCTAAAATTAATGTGAGGATTAGAATTGTTGCTTAGGTCTTCATGCATTTCTGAAACTAAAATGGTCTTAATCTAATACATCTTATTCTAAACTATAAGTCATTCCAGTTAGTAATTTGGGAGTATTATGTATTAAACTTATATCAAGCTAGATCTCACATTAAAATTTGCTCCTGCTTTCTGTGTGATAAGAATAACACTGCTGAAATCCATTCACAACTATATTACCTTCAGGTTGTAAAATAATAAAAATGAAATAATATGATTCTAAAAGTTGTTTATTTTATATTTATAACAAAACATAAAATTGCATAATGTTCAAAGTTAATTTGTCAGTGTTATTACCCCACTTACTGAGTTAAATACATATATTTAACATTAAAAGTGTGTATAAGTCTTCAGTTTTTATTCGGAAAGTAACTTCTGATTTGAAATAAAAAAAAAAACAAATTGATAAAAAATCAGTTTATTATATACATCTTAGCTACTTTTCTACATAATTTTCATCTAGATTAAGGCACTTGTCATATCTGCAAACAAGTTTTTAAATACCCTCTTCATAAAATTCTGCTCCCTGCGAATTAAGCCAGGTAGTAACACTGTTTTTAAACTCCTTTTTGTTATTTAATACGTTTTTGTAATCATTGAAAGAAATTCATGATTTGAAAACTTATGGCTGTAACATATTTAATATCACAAGTTAAATGGGAGAGCTATAAATATTTCAATTTATTTATTTAATTGGTGTACACCAATCTACACTTACAGATTTTTCAAGTGAATGAGTTCTTCAAGAGATTTTTTATCGTACGGATCATACAGCAATTTTCTGGGATTCCAACAACTAATGGCTAAACTCTCCAATTGTTTCACACAACTCAGTGCTATGTAGGCCTGTCTCTTGGTAAAGATGTAAGTGTTCAGATCTACAACAGTTCTATCTAGGGCAGTTTCTTGTAGTTTATGAACTATCACAGTGCAGCACAATATTAGTCTCCATTCTACTTTGCCCTGTTACCCTAAAGCATTAAATTCAACTATAGTAAACTTGACCTTCAATTTGATGCCAACAGCATCATATGCTCTAATTGTGCTGTACACAACATAAAACTCTACAAAGCTGTTTTTAGAAGTTTGCCAAAGGTATAACAGCATTTCCAAATAACCATGATCTGTTAGATCAAGAGTGTACCTGATGTGTGCAAATGTTAGCCTTCAACCAACTAACAAATATCTTACTTGAATTTTGAAAACCGGACGATTGTGTGTAGGGATATTATAACAGCACCCCCTTCAACCTCTGAAAACAGCGCCCCAGGGGCACCCAGATTGTTATAGTTGGTGATATCATCATCAATTTAATTATTTTTGTAATAATTGTATTATTCATTCGATTAATTTGAACCATTTAGTTCAAACGCAACTCACACAGTGATAGAGCCTCACAGTTCACAATTCATTAATTCACTTCATTAAAGTTTGTGTTTCAAATGGCAAATCTCCACTACTACATATATATATTTAATATTTATATACACTATGAAACTCTTGTTAATGTAAGGATTTCAACATTGATTTATACATTTGAATTGGTTCAGCCATTGAGCTGTTTCGGTGGACACAATACATACACCCTGAATATATTACTCTCCTTTTTGGGCAAATTCATGTAAAAATATCTGACTACTTTCAAGTTCAAGTCTTTTGTTTATTTAACAAAATACTTTCAATTTGAATTATCTAGTGTACACTTCTAGCCATAAAAATTTGAGGTCACAGTAAGGTTATTATTGTTCTAATTTAGTTGATTTTTATTTTAACGACTATTTCTATTTTAGAAATATTCATTTTGTTTACTTTTTATTTTTCAATAAAACTGTATAATTCCAGTTGCATGTACTATTCTATGACCCAATAGCTTCATACATCTTATTTTTTTAATTTACATAGAATACATTTTCAAAAAATATGTTCTTAAGATTATAATCTTAATTTTCATTGTTCCAATTTTTATGTTTTTTATCAGTTTAATTTCATACCCAAGGTATTGTATTTCAATCTTCTCCACAAATTCATCTTCATCCATAAATTTTTAGACTGATTGTGTAATGTTTTTCATCAATCTAGCCAATAGATCTCACATTAAAAGTTTATTGCATATAATTTTTTCATTACTATAACCATATTCATCTCAGGTTTCACCCATAATTTTTTAACAGTTCTCGCTGGTTTATGTTATAATCACTGAAGGTCAATACAGAATGTTCACTCAAAACTCATACAGTCATACAGCTTGGTGCTGGGACATTATGTTACTCCAATGACTTGTATTTGTGTTTAGTTTATAAAAATTATCTTGGTTACTGTTTTCAAAAATTCGGACGAAAAAGGCCAGAAAATACTGAGTTTATTTGGAACTTTGCAGGATCATAGTAAATTGATATATGAATAATATTCACCAGCTTGAAATACATTATGACATTTGCACTTAGCTAATTAAATGTTTTTGTGAGACAGAAAATTCCTCCCTTGAAATGGAGTATGGTTCTATATACAGTAGTTATTCACCTTCTGACAATTTGTGGTAAATAGAATATTAAAACATCATAAAAAGGGATTACACAACTTAAAAATTTTATTTTTGGATTAATTTAATTAGAAAATACCCAAAATTTATTTAAGAAAAAAAAATCTCCTACAACTTCTTTTACTTAAATGGGAAATTAACTTATTGCAATAAACATGTTTAAAATTATTTAGAATTTTTTAGGGTGCAGATAATTATCGAACTTAGGTGCTGGAATTATTTTGTAATAAATTGTTATGTAATGGTGTTTTTACACACACACACACATATATATATATATATATAAAACAATCGGAACACTCATCATCCAAACGTCTCAGGAGAATCAAATGATGCCGCGAATATTGCTGGTTCTGATCAAGTATGCCAACTACCAATAATCTCATAAAACTATCTCTTTAGAATGTTAACGAACGTATATTTAATTAACACCTAAGTTTGGAGTTACTAAACAGCATCATTTTATCTTATATTGGTAATGTCTAATAGAATAGTATTACGAAGCTTTTTTTCTTCAATTTCTCTCAGTTCAATTGCATACCATAATACCGTGAAGTAGTGGGGAAGGGATTCTTCAATTATAGGTATAGTGTAACTGGTTTTCATTCAGTTGTTAGTGGGTTTCAAAACGACAATGTTGTGGGTAGTGAATGTAAAAATGAGAATTGTAGTTGTTTTGGTGTTTAATTTATAATAAACAACGTAGATATCAAAATGAACTTACAGACTTTATTTCAGGATTTCAATCCAAGGTAAGAACTTAAAAAGTGTATAAAGTGATTGAGGTTATACACTGAGGTTCGAATACTGTTTGTGAATTTTAGATTAGTAATCACACGCTACTCGTTAACTTATTGTTTAATATGTAAATTATGAAGATATGTAAATGAATTTGAAGTCAATTAGTGCAGTTTATCCCGACGCTTTGAAAAGGGTATTTGCGTAAAGTTGTTACGAAATTAATTTATACAGCATAAATTAGTAAACTAAATTGCCGTTTAAAAGTTACTATTGACAGCATTGCATTGGCAATGATTATTCATGGAAAAATTGGATAAGTTTGAAGTGTAGAACTATCCACACAGGGCTCTCATAGTGTTTTTAATCTTTATTTGTACAGTTTGAAATATGTTTCGTTTGAGTGCATTGGATTATAAGCTCTAAGTTCCTACTTGGGTATTGTACTGTTCTGTAATTTAGTAATTTAAGTTATGTATCCATTGTGCTATTTCTTTTACTGGATTAATATGTCTAACATATTGTTAGGTTATGTTTACCTTATCCTCTAAGTTAATGGGGCTACCTGAAGTTGGACTTCTTTAGATTACGAGTGCAGTTCCCTTGATATTTATAGCCACTGAACCATTTTACCTTGGTTTTATATTACAGATCAGATTTTCTAAGTTTTACTGACCAATCTTTATTATTATGTTATGGTATAGGAAAATTTCTGTTTTAATTGTTAATAAATTATGAAAAACTAGGTTAAAGAATACATGGAAATTTGTTCTTCTAAAGAACTTTGAACATTTTCAAACCAATTATGCTGTTTCTTTATATTTGAAATTATTATTGTTACTGTGTTTGATGAGTGCCATTAACAACAGCATCTCGTAATCCACTAAATTCCATAATTAATTTGAAAAGGTCGTATGGAAGAACATAACAGTATTACTGTAGTAGTAGTATGTATCACACTAGTGTACTTAGTTTAGTACTAAGTCAGTAGTGCACTTGTACTACTAAGTACACTTGATACTTATTAGTACAAGTGACTGTAATACATCAATGGTCTTCATTGTAGGGCTAGTTGCATTGAAAGAAAGTTATGGATTTTATTAAGTGGCGGTATCATCCAATTTGATTGATATAAGTTAATGAAGTCAAATGATTTTTGCTAAGTTTATTGGTTGTTATTTTTTTTTTTTTTTTTGAGTGTTATATATTGAAAATGTTTATGGTTTTAAGGTTTGATTAGTTTTATAACTAATTTAATTCAGTTTATATAAATTATTTTGGGAAAAGGTTGTAAACTGCATCCTATTATACACTTAAGGTTCTCAAATGCCTGGAATATCTGAGGGAATAGGAGCCTGGAGATAAAGATAAAATGCCATCAGCTGAAACAACGTTTAATAAACCTGTTTCTTTAGCCGTCTTAAGTTAAACAATGTTGATTGTAGCTTTGCTGCATGCTGTTGGTATTTCTTAATGGAAAATGATAACTGCAATTTATATCACGTAGAAAAACAAAGAAACTTAACTGATTAGTATGAATTTTTCTGTGATTTAGTCTTGGGGTTTCTAAACCTATTTCTCTGAAAATTAATCTCGATATCCAAATTTACTTTTAAAGCTATTTAATTTTATAGATAAGCTGATAAAAAATTAGTTAATTATTCAAAGTTTAAGTTTCATTGGGATTGTTAAATCAATAATGTTGTTGACACTAAATTATAGAAGTATCAGTAATTGTATGAAGTATAGCATTGTATTGATCCTAGAATTAAGGAAAAACAGAAGAAATTATTTTTGCTTTGAAGACTATGGTCATTTGTCATTAAATTCTTGTTGATAGCAACTATTTATTCAATTAAAAATTAAGATTTTGTTTTGGTTAAAGATTAAGTCCTTAACTAGTTTATTAAACTTGGGTTTTTTATTGCAATTTATTGCATGATTTTCTAAGATCTTTCTTTTCATGTCCCAATTCTTGCATGGGATGAGATTTTAAGGGTTACAATTTCTGTTATTTCCAGAACATATATAGTTTGTTGATAATTTTTATTTTTGTGTATTCATAAATGCATTTAAAAGATATATACAAAGATATATCTTAGAACGAACTCGTTATTGATAGTCAAATATCAAATTCCTATTCCGATTATTAAATGATTGTTACATGTATCTTATTTATTTGATGTTATGTATTTTTTTATTTGTATTACATTATTCATTTGTAGTAAATTCATTGTGCATTCATCTCTTATGGTATTCACGGCATTATTTGCGTTACGACTTGATGGATCAATAGATTGGAGTTATTGGACTGTATTTTCACCTATATGGTTTTGGAAGTTTATGGTGATTTCAGGAGCAACTGTTGGAAGTTATGTCTGGTGGAGATATCCACATTTTAGGTAAATGGTTTTTATTAAAAAATTTTTATTTAAAAAATTTTTATTCTTTTATAAAAGTGATTAAATTTAAATTCACTATTTTTTTAACACCAAATTTTTTATTGTCGCATTAATTCGCATGACAAATTTGTATCTTACATTAAGGTTTATGATATCTATAAGACATGTATATATTTATACTAGCTGCAGGGCACGCCTATGGCCCTCTGGGCAGGTTGCCTTGGCGGGCATGTCTCTGAATGTTATTATTAGTGTCCAAAATTGATTACATCTTGTGTAAAATTTTTTTTTTTGAATGATGAAAATTGATCAAGGAAAAGTGAAAAAAGGGTTCATCATTGTTCAGTTAAGCATTCATCCTCATTAGGAAATAAGTTTTAGAGTGGGTTGTCATCATCACGCTTTCTAAAACCAAATAACTTCAAAATAAAATATCCGGAGGTCCCGGGTTCGAATCCCGGTCAGGCATGGCATTTTTCACACACGCTACAATTTGATCATCTCATCCTCTGAAGATATAACCTAACGGTGGTTCCAGAGGTGAAACAAAAAAAAAATAAATAAAAAATAAAATATATCCTTACCCTTTTAAACTCTTCAGTAAACACAAATCACTTCCAAATTACTTCCACTTATCAATCTAGGCCGGCCTCCATGGCGCGAGTGTTAGCGTCTCGGCCTTTCATTCCGGAGGTCCCGGGTTCGAATCCCGGTCAGGCATGGCATTTTTCACACACGCTACAA
>JAAAKQ030220206.1:0-11474 GCA_010016005.3 Zanna intricata | reverse complement strand
CCAACCACCAAAGAACACCGGTATCCACGATTTAGTATTCAAATCCGTATAAAAATAACTACCTTTACTAGGATTTGTTTACTTTTGGGTTAATTTGTTTAGAATTGAAAAGATAGTTCGTTGACTTCGCCGTGCCGTACAGTTCTGCGGACTCTTACCGGCGAAATTCTAACGAACTACTTGATAAAGATAATATACTTCACAGTAAATGTTAAATGTTATACTGAGTGCTACACACGATATACAACACGCATAAGTAATTTTAGTGTTTCCGTAAAGATAAACTTAACGAAATAACAGTAACAGATATAAATAGATTTATTATTGATTAAAACAAATTATAAATTAATAAAATAATTTGATAAATTATTTATTTATGAATAACTAATTTAAAACGTAATTAAAAACTTGTTTAATAAATGTTTTTTGCAACGTGTAACGATATTCCGCTTTATCTAACGATGTTATATTTCTAAACCGCACTATTCATTTAAAATTATATATTTATTAATTGACTCTTTCAAAAAATTTTAGGCAATAGAACGGATTATAATTATAGATATTTTTTTCGCATTTCCTTGTTGAATGAGCAATAAGGAAATGCAGACAGAATTTAAAAACAAAAAATAAACTTTATTACGACAGGAATGAAGCGATATGAAATATATATATTTTTCTTCATTACTACTGCTTCACAGACTACTGCGGGTAGTAAAAAGTGCTGCAACGGTAAAAAATATATACAACCAAAAATCTTTTTTTGTAGATAACTACTCTAAGGTAGTAAATATTATAAATTTTTTTAAGCTCATTATTCTACTCACAACGCAATATTTAACTACTCGTACATAAAGTCTAACAAATAAACGGAAAGGATTTTAAAACATGTTCTACAAAACACAGAAAAACGTTCATACAAACACAAGTTTCCAAAACACATTCTTTTTTAATTATACTTTGCGAAAAATGTTTGCTGCAAGAATAAAATTAAACCGTACTGAAATTCGTAAGATTTAAATTAAGGAGAAAATTTAAGGAGTTTTTCGATGTGAAAAAATAGAATAAAAAACGTCCAAAAAATAAATCTCTCTTGAAATTTTTGAGAAAATTATTGTAAAACAAAAGATTGTCATCTAAAAATCAATTTTTCGTAATGACGTAGTTTTTTTTTTATAGATAGGAAGGTGGACATATAACACACGATTTCCATTTAAAATTTTACAAGAAAAACAACGGTGAAACCAGTTTTCCTGTAAATTCTTTTTATCGAGCTATAAGCTTTCAAATTTGCAAGACGGAAAAATCATGTTAACAATAAAACGAGGTAAAACGCGCTTCACGAACAATCTTATTTTGCATTTTACATTCATAATGCATACATTAATGAACTTTAAACGGTTTCTACAATATCGATAATGATAAACAATAAGTAATAATTAACACCACAAATTAAACGGCTATATCGACGGATATTATTTTCTAAATTAACATTAACTTCCAGAGTTAATATCGGCTGGTATTTGTTACTTATCCGGCTGTTAATTTTTAACAAATGTTTAGAAAATTTAACTATGATAAAATATACGTAAGCGTTTAAGAAATTTTACTTTTACTAATAAAAAATTAACAGAAACGCAAAAAGAACTGCAAAAGAAGAATCGTTTCAATAAAGGAAAATATTTTTAATATCAATTAATAAAAATAAAATAAAAGGAAAAATGAAGAAAAAGTAGGATTTAATATAATTATTTAAATTTCATTGTTATGTGTTAAAACTATTAAGAAACAAACATTTACTATTTACAGTTATTAATATATATATATATATATATATATATATATTTTTTAGCGGGATTAAATACAATTTTTTTGTTATTTTAAAAAATAACAAATAATTCGAACAGCGTTATAAATGAGTTATTCAACCGTTTCACCCGTGTTAAGTTATACTAAAAATTAATAGAAAAAATAATCAATAATTAAATTAAATTGCGTTACTTAGGGGAATAAAAAAGTAACCTGAATTTTTTAGTTATTACGAATCGTGTAGTTAGGTTTTAAACTCATTTGTAATCTAACACCGCAACTTGTACAGTCATTAAATTGTAAACTAAGTTCATGTTATATTAACGTTAACTTAACAATTTTCCTTAGTGAAATAAGACTATTATAATTCGATCTTATCTTTTCCCTAAATCAAAATCAAGTACTTTACTGCAGAGTCAAATCTATTTTCATGTTGGTTATCGTTTTCAGATAATCTTAGTAATAAGAAAACAATACAGAAATAGGTTCAAGTATTAAAAATAAATAAAAAGAGAAACCTAGAAATAGAATCTAAGATAACATTTCAAAAAAAAAAAAAAAAAAGAAAGAACTACCGCTTGGATAACTAAAAAAACATTTTTTTTCGATGCTTAGTTGCTCATCAGGGAAAGGTCGAGGCTGATGTGCGGGAATATGCATATCAAAATGCCATGAATGGACCGGGACTCGAACCTGGGACCTTCCGGATGAGGGGCTGAAACCAACCACTCCGTCATGGAAGTCTGAGGAACAATTTTTTAACGGTGACAGAGTAATATATAAACTTTTAATTAGTTTAAAAAATGGGAAAAAATATATGTTTTATACCAACGTTCACATGAATATATCAAGATCGGCATATAATCCTACAAAAAAAAAAAAAAAAAAAAAATTGAATAGAACTTAGGAAAAATCAATAAATTGCAGATTAATTCGAAATATCTTTCCAGTGAAATCGATGAAAATAATGGCGCACGGAAAATTCCACAGCGATCAGATGGTAGTCCTTTAAAGAAATATCGTGCTAACAGCCCGATTCGTATTTACAACACGTTCAAAACCTTTTTTTCAATACGATCTGTATATTTGTTTTTTCTTTTAATATATTGTATATTCAAGTCTTCATTACTCTTTCCCAAACGGACCGATGGCGAAGGAATTTTTTTTCAGAGGATGTTACACGAAGCATTCATCGGTAAGACTTTTCCGGACAATTAAACGAAGATTTTTTTTATTAAGAAATAAAATAACAAGAATTATTCATAACGTACTGTGTCCTCGAGCAACGGCCGTTGTCTTAACAGTCAATAATGATCCGGCGTCGGTAACTCAATACTCCAAGAACTTTTTGCATTTCCTGGTGATTACTTACCAAGAGGATAAAAATTAATTAATTAAAAGACAACACAAGTCACCTTCTGCGTCGCGTAGAATCTACTATCCTGAAGTCTTCTTAATTAACACCAGCAATACAAAAAATATAAAGAGTATTAAATGCTTAGGAACCGTCTCGAACAACGTCGACTAAGATAGAGGAAGTATATTTTATCCAAGCGGTCATAAACGTATATATTAAATTAAAATAAATCTATCGGTTGTTTGTATACGAATCAGAAATCGCCTACGGCATATAAACTAACTCTGTATAAATCGGTTCTGAAGTTTTTTTGGAGCTTACGGGAGCCCAAATATTTTGAACATAGCTGTTCTCAAGAGAATCTCCGAAATAAAACCTCTAAATCTCCAAACCACCGAACGGCACAAAAGGAGATCGCTGAATAAAACAGGAATATCAAGAACTCAATGATCATCCAAATTGTTCATCATACGCTGTTATTTTATTCAAAGAATGAAATTTTTAGGTAATATTAAGTCATTGACGGATGTCAATGACTTCATTGTCAGAAATAATATTTCCACATTACAACCTTAGCACACATTCGGTAGCACGCTTTTTTTAAAATAGTATTCTGTATGTCTTTTCTTATTTTTATTAGCACGTAGGTTATTTGCGGCTTTATTTATTCATAGCGCTATTTTACCATACGGAAAACATTATTTTTGTACGTCTAATGAAAAATCACTTAAAAAACATCTTAATCAAAAGAATGTTGTTTAATCTTTAATCTCTACGTTTTGACACGGGTACCGAATTAAAGACGAATATGTTGTGTTGATGGTAGTTTTTAATCAGAGGCTGAATTTAAAAAGGTTTTTCACATTTAAGTTTTTTTATATCGGTTTTATTTTTATAAAAACAAATATATATTTTATTTACGGTGTCCTACCGGATTAAACCAAAAAAGAACTATCAAGAAATCATCGAAAAGATAACCTTTTCAAACCGATTGATAGACTGATTATGAAAAACACGAACAGATTGTTATTTAAAACATTTATGCTATGTTACCGGCTAAAGAGCTTAAAATTTAGCGAGAATGTCAAACAATCATACTGCAAAGACTAGATACAGTTAAGGGATAAACTACAGCAAAAAATGTATTTAAAAAAGTTATAATAGCGTACAACTATATTACAGAAAAAAATTATTTTATAGATTAAACAAGGTGGTGTTTGTTCAACACTTTTTATTAAATAAACCGAAGTTTGGCTGTCAGCCTAAATGCATAAAATATCTTCCTTTAGTCCTCACTGTTTTGCTGGTGGTTATTTCAAGCAAAGCATCCGTACGCATCACTCCCATAGTAATACAAAGTAGAGTGCTGTTATATTTATACGAAAGACATGCAGGATACGCACAGGACATCTCTCGCTCACAAGCGCGCGCACACACACACACACACGATTGCGACGACTAAAATATACAACTCACCTTTATTAGATAACCCTTAGATCTAACAGACATTGGATACTTTCTATGCAAGTACGACAATTTTAGAAAAGATTCCTTATTCTTATTTAAGATCGTTCAGTTCGATAACATTTTAATTTTAAAAATCGACAACGATAAAACTAACAGTTCATTTACAACCTACAATTAAATTTAAAAGTTGTCATAGTTTTGTAAATATAAACGTATTTTTCTTAATTTAATTGTTTCTAAACATTTATTTCAAGAATTCCCGTCTTCTGTCAGTCGGTCTTGTTTAAAATTCGGCTACTCACGTTAAAGAAAAATTATCTTTAAATTATATTCTTTTTAATATTAACAGACTTATTACAATTAAAACGAATTTTGATTAAAATCAATATAATATAACAGCTAAAATTGGAAAGTACAACAATAATCCTGTGAAATGTTGAGAAATAGAATGGGTTGAAAAACACGCAGCATCTACAAAAAACCGAACAGAAGAACTAGAACGGCTTTTAAAACATAACAAATTTTTTTTTCTTTTTTTTTTGTCTTTTAACGTTTATTTTCCCAGTTTTCTGTGGTTAGGGAAAGGGTGAAAAAAGTTTTATAGTGAATAGAATACAGGCCAAGCGTTTTGTAAAACGATAACGTGCTCCCTTAAATATGTTTTTATCCCTTTTATATTTTTAATTTTGTATTAATTTTTTCTTTTATAACTTCATTTTTTTCTCTAAATTAGTGTAAGATCTTTCGTTTAATAACTAAACAATTTTTTCACACATAACCAACCACCTTTAAAGAAATCTATCGATAATAAAAATGTTGTCATACCTTACCGATTATATGAACAAAATAGAGTCAGTGACCATTAACAAGGACCATTTTTGTCCCAACAAGAAAAATGGTAATGATATTGGAAAAAGAAACAAAAAATAGGTTTTACAACCGGTAGTCCGGCTTTAGATTCAATTTTCTGTGAAAAATATTTTCTTTTAAACAATATTTCTTTGTAGAATTCTATTTTATATGAAGTCAAACTTATAAAACATACTATTTTACATCCATTAATGTAGTCTCTTGATATTATCCTCGAGCGTTTATAACTCTCATCGCTAGTATATAATACGATTGAGCATATCACTTAGGCTGATAATATTATAATTTACTAGCAGTCGTTTACTAAACATTTGAATAAACTGCCGAATTTTTGTAGTTCAAGAACTTACATGGTGTCAAAGTACAACATTAAACGGTTATTAAAAACAAACTTCTCCTTTAACAACTGACTTACAAGCACCGGATATGGCTTACCACGTTATTTTTTGATAATTTGTTTAACAAGATAACAAAATAATTTATCAATTTTTTATTAATTTAAATATTTATTTTGCTTAAATATGTTTTAATTTTATAAAATTATTTTATTTTTTGATATGCTTTATTTTTTTATTTGTAAGAGTTGCCTGTTTATATAATGACTTTGATTATTAAATTTCATTTATAATTTTAAAAACAAAACTATAATAAAATGCAACGCAGTAAATAATAAAATAATAATGTAATAACACAAAAACAGTTCTAAAAACAAATCGATTCCGATACAATTCATTTAATGATAGCAAATAAATTTGCGTAAGTTAAAAAAAGTAGAAATTAAAAAAAAAAGAATAAAAATAAAACGGCTAACAATTGGGTAAAGATAACCATAGATATTGTCAAAGTTAAATGTCCGTAGTTTAAGAATTTGTTTTAACCGTTTTACAATGACGTTAGTCTAAATTGCGTTAAAGAATAATCGAAAAAGGAAGCTATTATTTAACTTCATTATTTAAAAAAATTCAACACAGATATGAAATTGTGAGAGTTAAATAAGAAAATGATTAGATAATAAAATAAAGACAGCTTCGATTTTTATTATAAAGCAAGTAACTTCGGTACAAACTCATCAAGTATCAAGCGCGAATAGTACAATGAAAATAATGTTCTATTTTAAGGAAAGTCTATTCAGAAGGGCGCTCACTTTCAATGTTCGTTGAACCTTGGTATTCCCTTTCCTCTTAATTTTTTTTATTTTGATAAGACCTCCCCCATCAACCAATTATTTCAATTTTAATCACCTCGATGGACTGAAAGCTATACAGTACAGGGTAGTTATCGCACGTATAATTTCTTAGGTCCCGACGATTTAATAACCAACGGATAAACAAGGTTTTACTTTAACTTTATCCTGAGAAACGATACGTCAATAAATAAACAATTACGGGTCATTTTAGACTCAAATTTAAAAATAAATGTTTAACAAATCATCTTAATCTTCACACTTTGTAATATAAATAATGATCAAGTTATTAAAATGATACTAATTTACGAATTGTTAATCGGTGATATGTTATGATACATTTCCGAATTACCCTAGCAGATTGATTTTTAACGAGTTTATATTATTACTAATCATTAAATGGTTATACATAAAGCTATTATTAATCTTTAAATTGTACGTGACTGTGAGTACACATTACATAACTAGAAATTTCTTTTAGCGAGTTAAGAATTTAAAAATATCATTCAGCTGACTGGAAGACAATTTCAGCATATTTCCCAGCTACTTAGGACTATAGGACTGGAATATAATATATTCCAAGAGTGCAATTCAATTCATTGCACTCTTGGAAGAGGAAGAACGATACTGTTGGTTCAAACATAACGGTGCAACATCACACTACATGCATTCAACTTCATTCGTAAACGAATTCTTTAGTGATCGCGTGGATTATGGCCCCCAAGATCTTCAGATTTTTGTTTGGGATTACCTCAAAGAAAAAGCCTACAGACACAAACTACTAACACTTGAACTGACGGTCAATGTCGGACACGCTGTTTTAAATATCAACCCACAAACTCTGAAAACAGTTGCAAGAAACGCAGTGAAAAAGGTGGAAGCTTGTATTCATGAAGATGGCGGCCACTTCCTCCATTTACTCCACAATTTAAGTTACTGGAAAGTTTGGAAATAAAATGTGTAATTTAATAACTTACAAATTTAAAAAAAAATGTAATTATATACCTACTGAGATAGATGGATTGTATTTTATATGGGACGCTGTCTATTTTTTTTGAATAATTTTTGGAATCTACAGAAATTTAAGTAATTTGTGCATTCCTACGTTAATTTAATCATCGGCTACCGGAATCCAAGCTTTGCTTTTGCTATTTATGTATGATTTTTATTATTTTTTTAATATTATATATTCTATTTGACAGTATCATACAAATAAATATTTGTTTTAAATTTATAGACTTGGCTTTGCTCAGATGATATAATATTGTTTATTTATGAACAAAAAAAATCCACGAAATACATCACACGAGACACCATTTTGGTTTCACATAAAAAAAACAAAAGAGTAGAGGGTAGAAAAGGAATATAAATACCAGTGAATTAAATAGAATTTAAATGAGCAAAGAATGTCATAGTGTATAATTTTACCTTTATAAAACAGATAATAGAAGCGATAAAATAAACAGTAAAACTGAAAGAATGGAGCAACAAAGAACAATATTGAACTTAGCTGTTTCCATTCATTGGAAAACAAAAGTCTATTAAACTGTTAACTTCCACATCTGCATCAGTTCAATATTCCATTACTGTATCCAGTATTTTTGTTATAGGAACGTTAAACCGTACACTAACGGATCTCACTTCCATTTACACATCCCCTCTCTTTCACGGTTCTCTACGGTATATGTTTCTGTGCGCGTGTGTGTGTGTGTGCGTGTTTTTTCGTGTATATGCGTACTTCATACAACAATACGATACAGTGCAATAGAAGCGCCATCATGTGCTACGGATGTAAATATTTGTATTAGTACCATCACCCCGGGGAGTCACCGATGATATAAAGGGGGTTAAAAAGGGATTGGGATAATAAAAAAAAAAAGAGAGGATCGAACATGATAGTATGTTATGTATAGTCTGCGAGTATAAAAATAAAGTTATACTCTCTCTTCATATACTCGTACGCTTAGTCTCAATCAGTGAGAGGGTTGCTTTGGTTTGCTTTTGCTTTTTCATCGCTGATTGGTTTAAAGGGATAGCATCAATCGTGTGAGAAGAGAACGCTAGGGAGAGGAAATATATAAAAAGAGAGAGAATAATAGTACGTATATAAGAGAAAAAGAGATAGAGTAGGAGAGGATTTTTTCAATATTGCATGGCATAGGACCCCTGAGGATAGAGCAAACCACAATAATATGTAAATCAACGCGAAATTACATTCACTCGCTTTCACCCGCACATATTTCATTACCACACACACACACAAACACACACACACATATATATTATACACGTGGTATAAAGGACAACATTGTTCACAATATGGTATTTCCCAGTGATTATACGTATTAGTGCTGACAAAGCACAGCAAGACACTTCCTAACACAATCAGCAGCTGAATTTGAACACTTGCCGATAGTATTTTATAAAAATGAAACCTTGCAAAACTATATCACTCTACCTCCCTAATGCAACCGGTCTTGTAAAAAAAAAAAAGGATTCGTGCGTATATTTTTTAAAACGCGTTTTTTTCGTAACACTTTTGCAATTGTTACAGAAGTAAAGCGATGCGTGTATTTTGATATCAGTTAATCACGGCTATTTGATATTTTTGGAAAATGAAGCTGACTGAATGCAAAGATAAATATTAAGATATTTATCAACAAACCCATTCCCAGCAATTTTTTTTTATTACTCGCTCAAGATGATAATTTAAAAAAAAAACTTATTTATACAAAACTTGAATATCACAGGTACGTCTCGTTTTATCTTCTTTCTTAATCGTAAACCGTTCGACACTAAATATGATAAAGTCATACAGCCAGACTCTCAGAACAATTTATTTTCTTTTTTTACTGTGATATTTTAAACAGGATCTAAGAAACCCCTCCCAAAAAAAAGTTCTAGCATTGTTTATTTGCTGGTGCACCGTGGCGAGTAAAAAAGTGAAATTTCAACCTCTGCTGGAAATGGAATAAGATAGATAAACGGCTTAGAGAAAATTAAAAAAATACAACTTTTTATTTATTATTTTTTTTAAAAACGTTAATAAGTTTCATTGAATTAGAGAATAAATAATTTGTGAGTATAATAGAATTCATTTTTAGGACTGCGATAAAGATATATTATAAAAAAATTACCGTTTACATCATACTTAAACATAAAATGAAAACCAGTATTTCACGTTTTGCAAGTGAAAAATCAACATACTGCAACGATCTCAGATTTAATCTGCTGTTTGAAATCTGTTTTATTAATTCGGTTGAATTACTAAATTAAAGGATAAAAATCGAAATGGCCGACCTCAGTGGATGAGTAGGTAGCGTTTCAGCATTTCGTACGGAGTTCCCAGGTTCAAATCCCGTTCATTCACTACCAATTTACACCGTGCTAAATGACCACTCTGTTGATGCCCGCTCTTTCAAAAAAAAAAAAAAATATTGAAACGGCTATTATTTTGAAGTGTTGAATATGTAAAATAATATTAACAACTTCGAAAAAATTAAAATCAAACTTTTATACAAGTTTTTAGTTCAATATTTAATAAGTACCAGAAGAAGATCTATCTAAAATACATTTTAAAAAATAAATAAAACGGAAGACTACGGCTTTTCGGATCGTTGATAAAAAATTTTCTGATTAATACAACTTCCAAAACATTTTATGAATTTAGTCAATAAAGGATAAAAAATATCAAACTCAAATCCTCACTAAACCGAAGAAGATTTAAATTTATTACAGTTAAATTTACAAGTAAAATAAAAGTAATGCAGTTAAAGAAATATTGAACATAAATAGGTTCGAAACATTTTATCCGTCGCTTGATCGGTGTAGTGAACTTTCATCTAACCTCATTTTCCGTGTCAGGATGGCTAAGAGGTTAAACGCTCTTATTTCATAAGAAAGGTCGATAGATCGAAGCCTAACGTACAGTTAAATTACAACACAAACCGGCTCCGTCTCCCTACCGTTAATTACTGTTAGAATTTAATTAAATAACACATCTCGGTCTAACAAACTTAGGACTAAATACTGCCATACCTAAAAACGATACGTATTGAATACGCTTAAAAGACACACTATTTAATAACAATTTAAAGCTCGAACGACGGTAGTCCCAAGCGGAACGATTTAATTTTAGATATTTTGTATAAAAATTTGTAAACAAAACTTTTCAACTTTATTCATGGGCTTTAGTTTTATACAAAAAAAACAATTTTTAGACTTTTTGTAAAGAAACATTTAGAAAATAATAAAAATAAATAATAAATTTAATAAAAAGAACGGATGACTGCGCCAAAATATAGACATAAAACATTTTTATACCGCACTCCATCTTTTTTGCTCGGATTCACCCGGTACACCTCAGTGTGGAGCCGTTGAACAACAAGAAAACTTACAACAAGATAAAGCAATGTATTTTCAGATAGTACAGTTATATACCTAATTCGATTAGGTTATAGAGTTGAAGTAAACAAACTGCGCGTACGAGCGTTCATATGGTAGATTCTCAAAGTTTAACACGAGTACAAAAGAATGATCGTATGAAAAGATCGAGGGTTTTAATAGAACTGAGAAGACACAACGTTATATGAACTTTTGGTTACACAGACTAGTACTACTATATGACAAATTAGTTATACGGTGACTTATAAATGAGTATTGACAGTGGTTTTGGTTTTGTATGTAGATATGGCCGCGTCGTGTGTTAGCGCATTAACTAACCACTAGCCGTGCGAGGATAATTGATAAGTTAATAAAAATAAAAATACTCTGGTAAGAATGAAAAACTGT
>JAAAKQ030220173.1:0-11475 GCA_010016005.3 Zanna intricata | reverse complement strand
AATTATATAAACATTTTCAATTGTCAATCTCTCAATATTCTGATTGAACTGCAAACACATGACACTATTAACTAACAAAATTTTATGGTACTTGTTCACAATGATGAACAAGTTCATAACCTGGTCATCATTGAAAATTAGATGATCTGGCAGGGTAAATTATATAGTTAAAACAAAATGAAGAACTTTGAAGAATAAAACATTTTCCTTTTAAGAAAAATTGTTTTCTTCCAAAGTCTATTCCAGCTATATCCAACCCAAAATCATTACCCGGCCAATAAAATACTAGAAATGTAAAGTATGTGAGTCACATACCTCATAGAAAACTGGTATAAAGGGCTAGCCACATGTAAATTGTTTAACTTGTAATTTTATTATACAGTTTTCATTGTAATAAAATTATATCATTCAAAAAATCAGTAGGTTTTTATTTTTTAATATATTTTTTTTATAATGTGTTTTTATCAATTTTCCCAAATCTAACTAAACTTAATTGTATTTTGTTTCTAACATTTTTTTTTTTTAATTTTTACTTTAAACATGTGTATTTTATTTTGAAATCATATTATTTTAAAAATAAAAATTTTTTATATTGTGTATCTTTAGTCATAAATTTTAAAAAACTTAGATAAAAAGAGTCACCTATAAATATTGTAAATAGTTCAATATAAAAAACAGCCATGAAAACTATTATGCTATTAAGCAATCATATCCATTATACATAGATGTTCAGTTATTTGTATAAAATATATTAAAATTTTTGTTAAGATTTTTTAGCACATAAAAGAAGTATCTATAAATGTTGCAGGCTGTACCATAGGTACAATAAACTTTTAATTGTAGGCTGGTCATAGCTGTACCATCCCAACCCCCTCAGCTATGACCAGCCTGGGACAGACAAAAGTTTACAAACTTTTTACTTTTTTACAGACAATTTACCAACTTTTGTTTGTAAATAACATCCAGTTATTTACAAACAAAAGTAATATTAATATGCAAAATCCTCTCAAAAAAAATTAATTAATAAAATCAAATAATAATTGTGAAATAAGACAGAATGTTTTTTAATTAAAAATGAACTTTACAGATAGTGAGATAAAATGTTCCAAGGACTGATTTTTATGATTCAGATAGTAGAAAAAATTCTATTATTACTTTGAAGAAAGAAATGTTACTTTTCAATATCAAAGTATAATCATTTATTATTTAAAATCATTAAGTTAAATTTTACCTAATTTTAATGAATCACAATAATTGGTTATTTTTATTTCAGAGGCCCTCTCCAGATTGTTTACGAAGCTTATCAGGAAGATTCCATAATAATAGAACTATTACACAACTGTTAGCTGGAACTGTAGTTGTTGTCACATTCACTGTAGCCATTGTTCCTATTGTAAGTATTACTTTTCCTTTAATAAATTATAAAATTTATCATTTTTTGTTTATTTTATTGTCATTAAAAAGTCCATGAAATTTAACAATTTTACATTCTCATTTTCCCACAGATGATTTTTATTTCACATTGTATTAATCATATACTTTCCAATCACACAATGTAAACTCATGCACACAGACATAGCACAAAAGCATACATGTACAATATCTAATTCAAATCATATTTTTAATATAATGTATTCATTAAGTCTCACAACACAAAATGATGTTAATTCTACACTTGTATTATTATGAGATTCTTGACGAGGCAGATATTTTGCTGATATTTTATCCACACAAATCGAAACACAAATCATGTGACCCATCCATATGTGTTTCAGTAGTTAACAGCAGTAAAACAAACATTTTGTTTTTACATGCCTAACAGATATTTATAGAGGAGCAATATTTAATCTTCTACCTTTTTCTAAATGTCAGAATGTTTTTATGGCTAATTCTCCCAATCATGCAATTCCAAATAAATTTACTATTTTTCATTGAGCGTCTAAATTTCATGAAACACAAATTGTAGCTGATCATAAACATAGTGGTATTCCATCATTGTTAATTGATAATAGTTTGCATGATCAATCTCTTTTATGTCCTCCCTGAAAGTCACCCTGGAAACTTTCTCAGCAGACAGCACTTTCAGTCAAGTTTTCAAAAAACTCATATAACAGTCATATTAAACTAGAGTTCTTGGAATTAAGAGTATCAAATTAGATCAAGATTTCAGAGAATCTGACTTTAACAGATAACTTTATTATTGTAGAAGCTTCAAACAGTTTCATTAAAGATGGTATGTGTTTGCGTTGATGTTTTTTATTCAGATAAAGCATGATTTTATCTTTCTTGATTCATTAACAGCCAAAACAGTTGAGAGAATCCTCACATTTGTCATGAAAGGCCGTTCTCAAAAAGTTGGATTTGGAGCATGTTCAACAATGAAGTGTGGTCAGATCCAGTTTTTTCACAGAAACATTAACTGCAGAAGTGGTTGTTTAGGAATTATTACAGATGTTGTAGTTTGCTTGAAACTGAAAAAAAAAAGTGCTGGTTGCACCAATTTGGTACTACATGTCATTCTGTCAATTCGACTATGAAGTTGTTACATAAATTTTTCAACAGTCCTGTGGCCTATGGCCATCACGGTCTGCAGATTTCTTACCACCAGTTTTTTTATTTATGGTATTACCTAAAAGGTATTGTTTTCAAAAATAATCAGAACACTTAGAGTGGATCAAAAGAAAATATCAAACACAGCATCTCTAACATCAGTGCAGCAACTCTAAGTAAATTCACATTGAACATAAAGAAATGAAAACATGCCTACATCAATGCTCAAGGTACATATTTTAAACATATATTGAGACATGTAAAATGGAAAAAATAAAAAATGCAGGCTGCTTTGTTTACTATATCATATAATTTAATTTAATTATTCTTAACACTAAACAATTGTACTTTTTTTTTTCAAGCATGTGACTTTATTAACACCCAGAATAAGCAAGATCTCTGCCACTTATTCTGGAGAGATTCTCAAAGTAAGCGTATCCTAAAAACTATTTTTTTTATTGTTCTTCAAATTGTTTGAATAGTTATTCATTTGAATTTTTTATAACTTCATTTCCAAAACTATTTCTGTTAAGGTGGAAGAAGAAGTATCATTGGCTTCTTTAGAAAGTTGTATAACATTGACTTACTGTCTGTAATTCTTCCCATATTCCAGTGTACAGAAAATCCTGTATACTACATGCCAGATATATACCATTCTATATATGATATTTCTGTGATTTGAACAGTTGTTCACCTCTTGCTACTCTTATAGAACGTATATCCTAGTACACTGCAGCAGATATTTACACCCCTTGTCTATACATTTAATTTTAATTTATAAAAAGTGAAATATAAGCTTCAGGTACGTAAATGTTGTACACTGAATTATAAAATATCTACACCTTTTGAAAAAAGTTATTTAATAATTAGAACAGTACATTTTTTAATAATTATCTGATTATACAGGAATAAATATGTTTATTGATAGATTTCATGATCCTGTACTCAAGAATAGCCAATTTTCAGGAAATAGATATCAAACAATTTGTTTTACATGCACCAGTGACAACTAGTGATTTGTTCTTGACATTTTGGAATTGGTATAACTATTCTGAAAAATAACAAGCTCCTCAGACCAGGCTTACTTTGGAAAGTGACAATTGAAATAGTTTCCATTCCCTTCACAGAGATAAAAATATTGTTGCACGTCGATATTTCAAGCATGTAAATATCCTAATAATAATTAGAATTACACAGTTAGATTAGAAAATATTCTCTTTTCTGTTCACAAATGCATAAATAGAATAAATATAATGACAGGTACAGCTGAACAACTGCAGAGGTAACATGTAACATTACATCTATGAACCTAATATTAAAATTTTTCTATAAACAATGTTAGAATAATTATGAAAATAGTCACACTATCTGAATTTTTTTGAAAATGTTGACACTTAGATAAACCTTCCAACTGTATTAATGATAATTATCTTCCATAATTATATTTCAGATTTAAAATTGATTCAAAATTGTATGTTTTTAGGTTTGAATAATTTATATTGTTTTTTTCTGCATTGTAGATGGAATCACATTGCTGGATATGTAGAAATGAAACAAACTGGAAACCAGCAAATTCTTCTGAATTTGTTAATCCAATGAATAATTCTACAAATGGATTCAATGGCCAAAATGAAAATTGTCCCAGTGTACCACCATCCAGAATACCAGATGTAAGAAAATTTCTGTAAAACATCAAAAATATATTGTTTTATAAAATGTAGCTGCTGTCTACAAATTTGTAAATAGTTTGGAGTTATTTTTACAGGAACATATAGTTAAACTGAAACAACTGCCACTCAGATACATACGATTACAAAACATTTTTTTATTATTTTATTTCAGAAATCTGTTATAAAATTGTTAGTATACATCATTATTTATTTTCAATTAAGACACCATGGATATAAACATGTGTGGTGAACCAGGAAAGAGTTTCTTTGATGCAGACATCAAGTCTATACTTATGTCTGCATCAAGTAATAGCATCATACCCCTGCTATGTACTAGCAGGAATAGATGTGTCTTAAAGGTGTGATTAAGAAAATAGGAGGGGACAAATGAAAAAAATCATGAATTTTTTTCAGTTGGATATTCTTTTAATTTCATAAATAAATGATAGACCCTTTGTGCAATAACTGAAATTACTAATTCATCACAATATTTTTTTCATTCAATTATAATTTTTTTATAAAAATAAGTTTTTTAATTTCTTTCAACGTTTGAGACCGTTTTACAAATGAATTCCTTATACTAAACCAAAAAGGAGATTTTTATATGTGTTGAATCTCTGACAGATTATTTTTATTCTAAGTTGATTTTAATAATTATTTATAAATAAATAATAGTCATTGCATTAATTGTGAATCAAAATTTAAATGAATTATTAAAAAGTTATAATCTAAAGAATGTTTATTTACAGGAAAATATAAAAATTGGTATAATTATTAAAAAAATAACGGAAAAACAGATTTTTATCAAAACTTATATATAAAAATTAATTCAAAAACATGCTTAGGACCAATAATAATGTATAAAAAACAATAGTCACTTTGTGTAGTAAAAGTACCAAATTTTGGTATAAAACTAGATCACAAGCATGTCAATCAGATATGTTACCATTGTCACATCTTTGACATAATTACTTGATTAAACAAAACTACTGTATTTGGCTCATCAAGTGAATCATCTGCAATAATGAGTTAATAACAATATCACTTTATACTGTTACATTGCATTTGCCCATACATTAACAGTTCATAAATGAAATGTCTTAACGTTGCTTAATGGAGCCTGTATGGTTTTATTTCCTGTAATTCTGTTCAAGGGATTGTTATTCTGATGTAATTTTTCCATTATCAAATTGTTCTAACTTTTATTGCAGAGTCATATCTATCATCGTTGGCATAAGTCATTAAACATATATTTTTGGTTTCAGAGGCATAGTGATACCTAATTTTAAGATATAGAAAAAATGGAACCAGAATTTAATTTTTTAGTCAGATTTTAATTTTTGTGCAAATCTTTTAAAAAATTGCTTTTCACTAGTGAAATACAAGATATTTTTTCTTTCTCTTGTAATATTACTCTGTTAATACAGTGTCACATTTAAAATGCAACCCATCAATCAGTCTTCTACAGTATCTGAACAGACTGCCCAGTTCCCCTACATTTTACTGGAATAAACTCACCCAACAAGTGAACATCATGCCAAACGAGTAGACATAACAAAGCGATCATAATGCTCAGTGCATTGTTAGAGAGAAGATAGTATTTTCACAAGACAAACATGTTTTTATTTTTGAATAGTATTTTAGATGGAATCAGTGGTTGCAGTACAAGGATCTTTTTTCCGTAAGTACCATAATAAACCAGGACCTAACAAGTTATCAGTAGTAGCTAAATTTTGAGAGACTGGTTCTGTTAACAACAATGAACATAAAAAATTGATAACAGTGCTGAATGCGTAGACACAATTGCTGAAATCAAAGACCGATTAAGTGCCTCACCAGATATATCAATTAGACGCTTGTAAGCTGAAATTAATTTAACAAAATCAACTATCCATCAGGTGGAAAAAACTTACAACCATATCTATTTCACCAAGTTCAATAACTTCTTGAACCAAACAAAGAAAAACAGCTAGAATATTGTCATTGGTTTCATCGATTCATGCATGAGGATATTCATGTTATGGACTTGATTTTTTCACAGACGAGGTGTGGTTTCATCTGGATGACTACATAAACAGCCATAACAGTAGGATTCAGACAGCTGAAAATCCCAGTGTATATCATGAAAAAACTTGCACCTGCAGAAAAAGATGGGCTCTTTTCTTCAAGTACACAATTATTGCAGAACTATGTTACAATATTTTATTGAATTCTTTGCATTCTTGGAAGAGGAAGATCAATATTGCTGGTTCCAACATGATGGTGCAACATCACACTTTGCCTATTCAACTTCTGATTTCATTAACAAATTCTTTAGTGATTGTGTTATTGGTTGTGGCTTATGGCTAGCAAAACCTCCAGAATTGACTGTGCCAGGTTTTTTCTTTGGGGTTACTTCAAAGAAAAAGCCTCAGCAATAAACCATGAATACTTCAACTGAAGGTCAATAATATCAAACAAACTGTTTTAAATATCAACTTACAAACAGTTGCAAGAAACACAGTGAAAAGGATGGAAGCGTGTATTCATGAAGATGGCGGTCACTTCCAAAATTTATCTAGAATTTAGGATATTGGAAAGTTTGGAAATAAAATATTTAATTTAATAGCTTACAAATATCTTTTTTAACTAAATATACCTATCGACATAGATGGTTTGTGTTTTATACAGGACACTCTATACTTTAATGTAAAACATACAATGACAATTAATTTGTGTTTCTTAACTTTCATTTTTGCTTCCTCTCAGAATGTTACATTAGAAAGCAGAGTTTACTATGCAGTTTGACATAACGTATTCACACTGCAAAATTTCCTTTACACAGAAAAAATCCGTGTGATGTTTTTTGTTGAATTCTAGACCTGGTACTATGCCTTCTTCAGTCTTCATGAGTATGTATTCATCCACTCTGATAACATTTGCTTGGTTTTTGGAGCAAAACCATAATCACCAGCTTTCATCACTTGTTTCAATCCTTAGGATAAAAGCTGATCATTGTTAGTTCTCTTACAAAGATTAAGGCAAATATTCACATGCTACCATTTTTTATAATTTATTAAAAATCAAGAAACAAACTTCATATTAACACAGCCCATGTTAAACATTTTCTTTCAGGTCAAGGAAAGTCTAAAATTAGTCCCAATATCACTTGCAAACTTGGATTGTTGGTTTTTATTTGTTAGATTTACATTTTAAAATCTCCCTCATAATTTTCCAATAATTTCTGCTGTATTGGTGGTACCTGATCACACTAAATACTCATCTTCAACTGATTATTAATCTGCCTTGGGTTATTTACTTCTGAGGTCTGTTTAAAATATTACTAACTACAAAAAACTTGGTATAACCACAATAGCCACCCACTATTTACATTTTCATCATAAACCAATCTACCATCTTCTCTTCAGTGTTAATGAAAGAACACCACTGAAACATGGAACTAATTGTTTTTCCTTACACCAACTGTAAAATGTGTTTTAATTATTCTTTTGCAAGTTTAAAGACTAGATAGTCCTAGACTACCAAGTCATATTTATAGAACTAATCTTATGACTGTGAGCACAATGATTCAGGGATGGGAATAAAGAAAAGAAAGGACAATACTCAATCTTTATTCACATTTCTTTAAAATAGTTGAATTATCATCCATGAAAAATATTGTTTTACCTTTTTCTGAACTAGGAAAAGCTCCTAAGGGCCTGGTGCAGAAAATACAGCACAATCAGAAAGATAATAGTTTTTTTTTTTTTAAATGTGGTACTAACCTACAGACCAAATTCATTTGAGCAGTTTAATATACAGAGTTTTAATCATCCCTCTATAGACCAGACTTAGACCAAGTTTTGCCGTATTTTCAGTAAGATTATCGTGTTACTTAACTCTTTGAAACTATTAAGTTCCTTATAAAAAGTATAATAAATGCATTTATATGTGTGGCAACTATGAGAAGAGATCATGTAGATATGTTGGTAACTTATGTTAAAAAACTCAAAATTAATTATTTTTCCCCAGCCAACTATTTTGGAACAATTGAACACTTGAGAAATAATGAAATAATATTTTCAAATTATCTTTATATAATAATAATTATAATTATATTATTATTATTATTATTTGATCACTTTTTTAACAAATTGTAAATTTTTTAAAACATTAAACTTCCTGCTGACATATTTCATGCAGTAGAAACTTATCCAGAACATATTTCTTATATGTAAAAGGAATTTTATAATAAAATATAATTTACATTTGTAAATATTGCAGGCTATAATATTATTTTAACACATAGCTGAAATAAGCCATAGCAAAACTCAAATATTAATATTATTAAATAATAATATTAACTCAAAATTATTAAATAATAATATTCAATTAAGTAAATGAGTATTGGCATCAAATTACAAATAAATATTAAAGTGATGTTAATCTGTTGTAAATATTTTCAATAATTTTAGAAAAATTGTTATTAATATTAATATAATGCATTGTGAATGTTTCAGTATATCTTGAATTGTGTTCTACTAGCTATGCTTACAACAGCAGTCTTTCAAGTGCTTGCAAGCCCATTCAAATTATTATTACTTTTAATTATATCAGTATCTTATATAATGCTCTTCCTATCATATCCTTTCATAAGGTAAATCACTAATAATATTATTAAAATCAAACTTATTTGTTGTCTAAGTATATATGATGCATTCTATTATATAGAATCAATATATTATGCATATTACAATGTAATTTTGTTCATTTATGTAGTTGATGTAATGTATGTAATATCTAAAGGTGGGTCAGTAATGCATTGTTGCATCCCCTTCACTGCTCTTAATATTACTCAGCAAGTTCTCCTCACACCAGCAGTTGAGATGTATTCCAAAAGTCACATCTATTAATTTGCAATGATTTGCACCCTATCCAATTATGACATTACTATTATAGTTACAAAATATCTTCTGGTAATTTGTTATAACAAATAAAATGATTTATATCTAATATTTTGCTCAAAAGATATATATGAGTTAATTTATTAATTTCTTGTTTTTTTCATGTATGTTAAACTAAGGTTTTGTCATAAATGAACAGAAAAATTGACTTAATACAAAAGGATACTTCTGATTAAACTGAGGCCACCTCAACACAGTGCGCTGTGACTGTAACATTAGGTTCATATACTAACTATGTTGAAGAAAATACTTTTCTTAATTGAATGGTGTTATCATGATCAAGGTTAAATTACTCAAGTTACAAGGTTAAGTTAAGATCAATAAACAAAAACGCGTCAAAAAACATAGGGGCACAGCTTGCCACTATTTAGATTTGTATATGGCTGAATACATGTGACAATCGACAGCCGGTGGCAATGTATTCAACAAGCTCCTCAGCAACATTCTTAAGTTTCAGGACTTTGTTTAAACACATAAGTTTGTAAAATTTCAAAAATTTTATATGATATAAATAAAGGCCTATACTGTATGTAAATATCAGAATTTTTTTATAAACATCATTCTTCCTTTTGAAACAAGATGGCCTCCATTTCATCAGAAAGTACCCACAAAAATATATCAAATAAGTTGTTTATTTATTTATTATAGGCTATAATGTTATGATATTCTTTGATGTCATACAATTATTTACAAAGTTATTTTTAAATAGCACATATTCATTACTTTTGTAGCAACCGGTAGCAAGTGTTCTGCATGCCGGATACAGGAGTGAGGTAGAAAGGGCAAGCAGAGGCAGCTTTCAGGGAGGACCTGCCTTTAGATTTTACATACACTTTAGTTTATTCATGCTCTGGTAAAAGTATTTTAAAAATTATCAGATTTATCACTTTCTATAACTTTAATTGCTATTCTGAGCAGTGAATAAAACCATAATATACAACTTTTTTTTTATAAAGTACAATTGCTGTTTTATTGTTAGATTCCACTTCACTGATAATTATTTACATTATTTTTGTTCATTAAAAATAAATAAACCGATTATTTTTTATAAGAATTACATTATTTAAGTAATAAGAGTGAGAGACAATCAAATTTACAGCAGATGTCAGTAAATAAATTTAGGCGATACATGAACTATGCGCAATCTCCGAACCCTTTGTTACAGGAAAAGTTAGTTTTTATACTGGTATGTCACTTGCTAGTTTAATCTCCTGAAGAATACTTATGAAATTAAGTAATGTCTCACCCTTTTGCTCTTATGAAAATATTTGTCATTCAGAAGATAATTTTATAAAATAAGATTTTGGAAATGTTACAGAATATATGTATATAAATGTTGTATATACATTCCACCAACGTTTGGGTACAATGTTGCATAACTACTTTTCACTCTAAAGGTTGTAGATTTAAATCCTGGTCAGAATAAAAAAAATTGTTCCACAATAAGAATTTATCTATAATTAAATGATTAATAGGAAAAAAGTTAAAAATAGAACTAATTTAGTGTACTGATGTAGGTATACACTCAGCTATGAAATTTTGGTTCTACCAATTTCACTCTCATATCATTAGTAGTCCAGCAATAAGTAAGAAAAAGAGGGATCATCTAAGTTATGTAGAAGTAAGTACACACTAACATAGAAAATGTATTACAGCAAGCAAAACAAGAGAACATATCATTTGGACTTAAAGAAATCGGGGGAAAAAGAACAGCATTAAAAATATCGAATTAGAAGATAAATCGTAAGAAACCAGAAAAAGTTTGACTAGGTAATGATAAAGTGGATATTATAACTAAGAATATACAGTAAAAAATGTTGAAACAGTGATGTTGAAGGTGGAACAGTGATGGTAGCACAGAATAAGATAGCAGACTGTAATTCCTTACTTGTCCCAAGATTCTGGAAAAAGGGAAATAATAGAATTTTAAGGAAAACTTAATTCTTATTGTAGAATATTTTAAATTCAAAAAAGTATGATATATATAAAAGTACTAATTCATATTAATTTTATTTCAGTCAAATAGAAATATCTTCTAGATATTTAACAATAGTTGTGTTAATTGGATTTATGATAGCTTTGGTCATTCACAGTCAACAAACAGAAGCAACATACAGACTTGATTTTCTATGGAAACTGCAAGCTACAGGTATAGTAATAATTTATCTAATAATTTTTTTTTTATAAATTTTAACAATTTATGTTCAAAATCTCTCTCTCTCTCTCTCTCTCTCTCTCTCTCTCTCTCTCTCTCTCCCCCTCTCTCCCCCCCCTCTCCCCCTTTCCTCTCCCTCCCTCTTCCTCTCCCCCCC
>JAAAKQ030220162.1:0-11475 GCA_010016005.3 Zanna intricata | reverse complement strand
TATTTCTAAATGGGTAGGCGCACCCCAACAATCTAACTATATATGACTCAATTTTATAAAATTAATATCGTCAATTTTAATTGACGATATTAATTAAACATTATATTAATTAAGCGAACAACTGATAGCGTCTAAGGGGACCTCAAGGTGAGGTCAAGGCGGTGAGGTCAAGGTGAGGTAAGCGACTCAAGGCGGACCTCAAGGAGGCCGGCAACTCTCACCCGGTACCAACCTTGAGGGTGAGAGTTGCCGGCCTCCTCATTTCCACGTAAATTGCCACGACCGTGTATCCAATGAAACATCTTTGTCCACCCGCGATTTTCCTGGCTTTCTAGTCTTTCAGATTTTTTCAGGCTTTCTAGATTTTTTTAAGAATGAAAATCTGAAATCGTTGTCAACTGTTATACGGTTACCATAGCAACGCTAAAACGTTTTTATAAGTAAATTTAATACATTTATTTTTTCGTCTATCCATTATACACACACATGTTTACGTAATTTTTGGACATACGAGATTTAAATTATTGTACAAATGTCACTATTTATAATGATAATAATAAATTTTACGTATTTTTAATAATTTTTTCAAATATTAACTTTCGTTTTTGAATATACATACCGAAAACGGTACTTCCGAAGTAAGTTAGTAATTTTTTCAAACATATTTTATGTAGGTTTTTAAATCTTATAATTAAATTAGCAATTCAAGAATTACGATTAAATTCATATTTCTTGACATCGTTACGTAGTCCATGAAATAAAACTAGTAAATAGTTAATTTATTCTTCTACAATCAAGGTGTATCACGAAGTTCTCCCATAGCTTTGATAATATAATTTAAAATAATGGAAAAAATTCATAATAAACACTTATCCTAAAATTTTTCGTTAGCGAGTTACGGATAGTGAAAGATTTCGCTCTTATTTCAGCTACCCGGGTGAAACGAGGTCTTACTGAAATTTTTAGACGTAATTAAGGGACAGAGTTTGTTACTTCATATGGTTTTTTATCTGAAAAATCGGATAAAATAGTCCCAGAACCGTATCAGGAGTACTTTCTGAGAAATGCGGGGTGAAACTAGATCTTCATTGGAGCGCGTTGTGTTGAATTTATACGGTAGGTATCTTATCGGTAGTCCAACGGGGTGGTCTAGCGGTTAACTCGTCATCCCAAATCAGCTGATTTCGAAGTCGTGAGTTCTAAGGTTCTAGTAAATCCTAGTAAATTCTGTTACTTTTTTACGGATTTGAATACTAGATCGTGAATACCGGTGTTTTTTGGTGGTCGGGTTTCAATTAACCACACATCTCAGGAATGGTCGATTTGTGGCTGAACAAGATTGCACTTCATTTACATTTATACATATCCTCATTCATCATTTATCCTCATTCATTGACACTTTGCCTTTTAATCATTTGAATTCTTTGAAAAATAAAAAAGATTTTTACTGACATTTTTAAATTTTTTATGAATACTAAGAATGTAAACTATATTTTGCCAGGTGAACAAACTGTAATCAGGTCCTATAATTTATTTCGACGACGATACAACAGAACAGTAAAAGGAACGGAAAGGCCTTTCGGACGAAAGGAACATCGGAATGGCCTACAATTCCCAAATAGCCGTCGACCCCCAGCAAAACTAGCCTTATGATAAAGCGATAAGTAGGGTCGTTCCTACGCACGCATCACTTAAAAAAAACTTCCGGACAGATTTTAATAGAACTTTTTAGATTTATACCTTAGAGGCTTGATCATTATCTCCAATTAGAATTATTACCATATTATCAATGAGGGTTAAATTATTAAACAAAAAAGGTTGAACCTTTAATTTGGTTTCATTTGTTATCATGGTAACAGAGAAAGATCTCCGACTTCAGATGTACATCTAACCTAATCTGTAATATTTTATCTGTTTATTATTATTGATATTTATTAGTATTATTCACGCAACCATGCGAGGATATCAAACACAACGGACGTCCAGAGAATGGAGCACCCTGACCGGACTATTAACTTTATAAAATTATCGGTAAATGAATAAAAGTTTGCTTCAAAAGTTCATTTATTAAAAAAATTAATTCTGAGTAAATCTGTTTTAAATATCGTCGGTTGAAAACTAATCAAAGTTGACGAAATTTGACTTTTAATTCAAACCGTTAAATTTAATTTTTAATTTAAGTTCCATTTGTTTTTGTTTTTTTTTGTGCAGCATAAATCCGTGCGAATTTTTTTTCGCAAACTATAACTGAAAAATGAACCTTTCCAGACCGAACTTAATATTAAGTTACGAGGTCTGTTCAGAAAATTACCGAAAATTTTGAATTGCGTGCCAACGGAGGTATTCAGTGAGTTGTTTTTGGCCTCTGTAACCGCATCTATTGTTTTCTATTTTAAATATCGTCGGTTGAAAACTAATCAAAGTTGACGAAATTTGACTTGTAATTCAAACCGTTAGATTTAATTTTTAATTTAAGTTCCATTTGTTTCTTTTTTTTTTTTGTGCAGCATAAATCCGTGCGAATTTTTTTTTCGCAAACTATAACTGAAAAATTAACCTTTCCAGACCGAACTTAATATTAACTTACGAGAGGTCTGTTCAGAAAATTACCGAACATTTTGAATTGCGTGCCAACGGAGGTATTCAGTGAGCTGTTTTTGGCCTCTGTAACCGCATCTATTGTTTATAATCTCGTTTAATTTTCGTGTTATTGTTATTTCAGTGCAAAGTGTTCGGAACCACCGTTATTTATCTCCGGAACCACCGTTAAGGTATATCTTCATAGGATGAGGTGAATGAATTGTAGCGTATGTGAAAAATGCCATGCCTGACCGGGATTCGAACCCGGGACTTCCGGATGAAAGGCTGAGACGCTACCACTCGCGCCACGGAGACCAGCAAAGTGTTTTAAGTGTTAGTAGCGATTTTTGTAACGCGCATTTTTTTTTTATGATTAAACTTTTGCAAGTTTATGAGCAATTAAAAATGTTCGGTTATTTTCTGAACAGACTTCATATTTGTAGTTCAACTTATTATTTAATTTTGTTTGAAAATGTATCAAGTCATTCTAACCTGAAATTTTACAAAAAAAAAAAAAAAAAATTGAAAAATAAATAAAGTAACTTTTTCTTCTTTTTCTGTTTATAACAAAATTAAATTATTATAACGGTAATTTGATGAAATAATTTTCTAACTAGTGTGTACCTTGTTATCTGTTCAGCCAGTGAACAATAAGCAAGCCACTCAGTCCCAGTTAGATGAGGATGATACGTATTACATAAAAAAGAGGTGTAGTCTTGTACTGACTGAGGCCTAGTGTGGTTAGTTGAACCACGACCACCAACAACACCTCCATTCCCAGTACGGTAGGTAGCATTATCCGCTATAAGAGGTCAGAGCCGTAGGATAGTGGGATCGCCTATGCGCAACACCGGAGCAATACATGAGGAAGGGAGTGGTTGAGCGGGGAAGTAGTCGGGGGGCCCCTCGAGTTCGCCGCTGCTGATGTGGTTCCTGAGGTTCCCTTTACCATCTTAAGAAGGCCCGAAACGAGATAAGAGAATGAAAAGAGGAAAAAGATAACACAAGGAAACGTTATCAAAAAATTCTTCGCAGTGAACGTAAATTCGAGGTAATCAAGAACTATGTCGTCAACATAAAACAAAAGAGGAATCAGGAAGCGAGGACCATTCAGGATGACTATAGAGGCTGAGGAAAAGTCCTCTGTTTAGAGGCAGAAGAACAGGACTGAAGAGCGAGGGGATGAAGGACAGTCTCCTGCGGAGCCACCGATCGTCCGCGCTTGCGTGTATGGGTGGCGGTGATGATGCATAAGGACTCTGGATCCCCTCAATTCGAAGGCACCTTCCGGGGTTGAGTAACGCTTAATTGGTCTCGGGAGATATGTCTGTGAGATAGGAGGTTTAGTCTGTACTGCACAGGCACACATACGCACTGTTAATAACATCTTGCGAAACCTGTTAGTGAGCTCGATACTTCGCCCGTAAATGTGGTTCCTCCGAATCACCAGGAAAATAAAAAGAACACCAACATCAACCGGTGTAGTATTCAAATTCGTATAAAAACAACTAACTTTTAATAAGATTTGAACTTGAAAACATCGACTTCGAAAATCCGTTGTTAAACAACTAATTTGCACGACGAGCTAACCCTTAGACCATCTCGGTGGACTTAATGAAATAATTAAAAAAAAAAAACTTTCTGAATAAAAAAAAATAGAACGTTTAAAATGATTTATTCAAATATTAATGTTTAAAATTTTGTTTTAATAAATGAACAATCTTGTGCTACTATCTCCTGGCAGATACTTAAAAACATTTATAAAAAGAATCGTCAACGTTCATATTTGCAACATCATAATGAACCACCCGTGTCTTGCCCCGCTCAAATTTTTTCAACTTTAAATTAAGCGTAACAATGAAGATTGAATCGATCAATCTACATCAAATTTTTACAAGCACTACACTACGGCAGGTACACTGCTACAACCATTATTAATTTCAATGAATTCGATGTAGTAGTTTTGGAGATTTTCAAGGCTACAAAATATGAGCCTTAAATTGAGCGTAACAAAAGAAGGACTCGATCGATCATCGTAAAAGTTTCACGCGCTCAAGTTCCGGTAGAGTGTAATAAAATACACCTTTTTTACATCTCAATGAAATTAATTTTGTAGTTTTGGAGATTTTCAAGGCTACAACATATGAGCCTTAAATTGAGCGTAACAAAAGGACTCGATCGATCTTCCTAAAATTTTCACATGTAAAGTTTCAAATACACTACTACGGCATATTTAAATTTAAAATAAATTTATTTAGATTTAAATTGATTTTGGGATTTTCGAGCCGTAAAATTTTGTACACAGATTTATAAATATATAAACCTCAATTTAAGCGAGTGTTTTATTCTTTCCCCTCGAAACGTAATTCATTTTTACTCCTCATTCTTACTATGCGATAAAAAATAATACTGTTGTACTTTTCTTGGAAAATTCTTTAAAAAAAAAAATCATTAAAGCATAATTATAATAAAAATTTATGCTAATTTTGTTTTTACTTAAGTACGTTTAACTAACGTAACTTATGCGATTTGTATTGTAAGATATGTCTGTTTGTATTCTAGTAATACAGTTCGTTTTATGAAAAAAGAAAAAAAAAAACATTGGATTTAAAAAACTGTAGTCAGAAAATGCAAAATATGGAAGCATTTACAGAATAACAATTCTTTCAGGATACGGGACATGAATCTTGTCTGATTTTGCATTTTTCTTTCTTTAGGATTCAGCGTTTTTATTATAAACTTCTTTACAATTCAGTCGTACACGTCGAAAGAATTTTTTTTTATACACCTGTTTTGTTTTTTTTTAAAGATTTTGTTTGAATCTGGAAATAATTTGACCGGCTCTACACGTAGACAATTTTAACCTTTACATTATCAAAATGTTACCCTTTTCATATTGTGCAATATATAAAAATAAACAAATTGAAAAGTAAAAAAATAAAGTTTTGAAAAGAACTGGTATTTGTTCATAATATCTGGGGAAGTAAACGAACATTGGCTTCTAAGCTACTCTAAGCGCATATTAAATTTGGTATCTCGTTGTACTGTAAAGAAAAAAATATTATATGTTTATTTATATAATTAATAACATTACGTAAAAAGTCGATAAGAATTAATTTAATCTTAAAGAATCGTTCAAGGTAATTTTAATTAAATTAATTGAAAAATCTTTTAGATCGTTCTTTATTCCTAGTAAATTATTACCTAGTAAATGGTTACCTTTATTAAGGAAATTTTGGTAGGGCGTAAAATGTGATCTTTTATACTTTTTCATTTTACCATTTTTCGCATTTTTTTTCATATAAATATTGCTTAAGTATTTTTTTATAATTGTTTTATTTATCAATTATTGTAATCAAAACACACTAACATAAAACGCTGTTTTATATCTCATTTTAAACATATTAGCCAAGGTTAGCGAGCGTAGGTTAATGTAAATTTAAGCAATTATGTATTGGAAAGTGTACCTGACAGAGGAGGTGTGCTATCTAAGCGCATATTAAATTTGGTATCTCGTTGTGCTGTAAAGAAAAAATATTATATTCGGTTGTTTTTACGTTTTTACTTCCTTGTAAGTAATGTAATTACAAAAAAAATCGCTTTAGAGATTTGAACGGAAATATCCCTTTTTTACCATCCCTGAATCCATTTTGACTAGTTTCGTCGTGACATCTATACGTACTTACGTATCTCGCATAACTAAAAAAAAAAAACGATTAGTCGTAGGATTTTGAAATATTGGATTTTTAGGACTGTTGTAAAATCTAGTTGAGCATCTCCCCTTTTGATTGCAATCGACTTAACCAGAAGTATTAAAATCCAAAAGAAAATTCGAATTTTGAACTTTTTCTTAACTGCTGTAATAAAGCCCTCATCGAGAGCTTTTCTTCCATATATCATAAGTGGTAACTTATTTTCATCTGTTCTAAGTAAAAAGAGTTATTAGTCAAATAAATTTTTTAATTAATGAAATATTTTGAATTTTACAAGGGATGGAAGGCACATCGGTTCGGTTCGAATCAGTTTTCATCTCCTTTTCCTGTTTTTTAACCTTTTTTTTTTTTAATATACCTTTTTTAACTTTTTTTTTTAATTAAATATATTGATTTATTTATAATTATTAACCCATGATTGTAAAAAAAAAGTACAATAAATAATAATTCGATAATAACAATAGTAAAATAATATGAAAAAAAAAATCAAAAGTTATTTGTGGAATAAAAATTTACGTACTTTAAAAAATATGTATGTATAATTTAATAGGGATTATTACATAGGTGTATATTTAATAGATTTGTTGAAACATCTGATTATTTAATGTTAATTGAAAATTATAATTTAGAATCGTTTTATTTAATTTAAATCATTGTGGATTATTAAAGTTAACTACAGAGTGACTTACAAATAAAACAACACCTACACTGAGGTATAAATGACCGAAGTTTAATAAAATGCAAAAAATTCTTATCTTCTAGTTTATTACGTCTCTGATATTGTCGGACAGTATTCTCCCTAAGTTGGAGAAGATCTAATTTCGTTTATTTGTTTTTTTCCCGATGGTTTATTCCATCTTTTATTTGATAAAATTCTTCTGATCTTAATTTGTGTACGCGTTCTCTAGTTTTCAGATGTTTTCTCTCTTTATATTTATCATCTTCTTTTAATGTTTTTATTCAACGTTTAGTTTTAAAATTATCTTTTCCTATTTGTATTTATCATCTTGTTATTTTCAAATGAAATAAGTTTAAATGAAGCGCCCGCCGGCCTCCGTGGCCGAGTGGTAGCGTCTCGGCCTTTCATCCGGAGGTCCTGGGTTCCAATCCCGATCAGGCATAGCATTTTTCACACATGCTACAATTCATTCATATCATCCCTCTGAATATATACTTAATTGTGGTTCCGGAGGTTAAACAAAAAAAAAAAAAAAAAGTTTAAATGAAGTGGAGCAAAATATGTGTGTATGTAATTTAATAGATATAGAAAGAACTCATGTGATGTCCACATAAGATTTATTTTTAAGTTTTGTAAGTTATTTTTGACCAGAAAAACATATTTAAATAAATTCTAAATAATTTCTCCCCCCCCCCCCAAGAAAATTAATGCCAATGTTCCAAATTTAAAAAAAAATTATTTTTGTTACAAGAACGTTTTTATACGTATGTTTGTTGGGGTTTGTATTCTTGGTTTTATAACTGTGGATCCCGTCGACCTTTTTTTTCAAACTTGGTAGACAGGTACTACCGTCGAAGGAGAAAAATAACTGGAAAACAGGTAGGGATGTTAGGGCCAAAATATAATTTCAAATCTTTGAAGTTTTCTTTTAATTAAGATCACAAATTAACAAAAAATTTTTATTTAACATTAACCTCTGCCCCCTCCCAAAAAAAAATTAATGTATTGTTTTCTTTATCTATATCTTGCTTCGGAAAAGGAGTTAACGGGAGTTTTTTTAGCAATCAAACTACTTCAAAATCTTTTTATCCATACCACTTCCAATAGTCTATGATAAAAAGAAATAATTTTTTTTTTAAATTTATTTTAAATGATGTCTTAAATTTACCCGTTGCATTTAAAATGTAAAAAATCCTTCCTTTTTTTGTTTTTTTTTATGGTTCTTATTCTTCAGTATGTCTTAAAGAAAGAACAATTAGCCTAAAATTTCACCCCCTTCCTAGAAAATTACAACTAATTAAATAATAGGTACATATAGTGTAAATGGAGCGTACAATCTTGTTTGTGAGGATTGTGATGTGATATACGGGGGGGGTATGATCGGTCGTAAATTCTCCATATGTGCAAAAGAGCACATAAATAATATTAAAAATAACAAGCCAGATAACTCTAACTTTGCCAAACATATAGTAGAATACGATTATACTTCCAATGCTACTCCTTATAAATATTATAATACTTCTGATGTAGAGAAATATATCATAGTTTTACTGTAATAATAAAAATTTAATTAACGAAAAAAATTGTTTAAAGATGATATATTATTTAAAAACATACGAAATATAAACATAAGGAGATAACTTAATCTAGTAATTATCCCCTTTATAATACGGTTCTATTTGATTCCATTTTAATCTAGCAGAATACAAATATTCCTTCAGAATATACTGTTAAGGCCGGACAGTCTTGACTGTTTTTTAATTTTTGATTTCACCGTAATAGTTTTGTAACTCCTGATGTTGGGGTTTATTTAAATGCGCTGGTAAGGTGGATTTTTTAATCGTTAATTCTCCCTCTACGAATCCATGAGACCTTGCCGATGCGAAGGGGTTTGCGTGCTGAATGATACACAGTAGCTGGACCGAAGGTGCAACTGTGTCGGAGAGGTATCTGTTGAGAATGATTCCTTAGCAATCATTCTATGAACGATTCCTAAGGAGTGATTCCTGAGCAGCTCTTTCAGTAGCTGTTAAGGACGTAGGTCAGGAGGACTTAAACGGCCATTGCAACATCACTCTTCCAAGTACTGCGCAGCTGAAAGCAATGGAAAACTACAGTTGTATTTTTTCCAAGAAAATGTGGCTCTCTGCATTTTCAAAAACAAAGATGGTGGCGCCTTTCTTGGTAAAAAAATTCCGGAGGTAAACTAGTCTCCCGTTCGGGTCTCCGGGTGGAGACTACTAAGGAAGGGGTCACCAGAAAATTAAATAATAACACTCTACGAGTCGGAGCGTGGAATGTTAGAAGTCTAAAAAAGGTTGGTAGGTCAGAAAATTTAAAGAGGAAAATGGATAGGTTAAATTTAAATAATAGGAATTAACGAGGTTCGATGGGAAGAGGAAATCGACTTTTGGTCAGGTGATTTTAGAATAATCAAGTCGCTTTGATATCGGAGGGACAGATAGATGGGAAAAATTGTGCACGCAGGCAGCGGTTGGAATATGTAAAACAAACTGTTGGGGATGTAGGATGTAGAAGGTATACCGAAATAAAACGACTGGTACTAGATAGGGAATCTTGGGAGAGCTACATCAAACCAGTCAAATGACTGAAGACTTGAAAAAAAAAAAAGAATTATTTAATTAACATATCAGCGGGGTACCTCAACAAATTAATTACTACTCTGTTTATTTAAAATTATGGCTGTATCCTTGTATTTTTAAATGGTTATAAAAATTTGTTATCACCAGGATTATTTTCTTAAAAATTAATTTGTCCCGAATGCTTCCTTTTGTCGCTCCCAAAATGAAAAATAATTTCGCAATTATTAATTCTCAAAACGTAAGTTAAACACTAAAATCACTTTTAATATGCTTCCCGTGATGAGGAACTCACAAATTTTTTGTTTTTAAATTGAAAAAGATTTTAATGAAATTTATTTTGATCGGTGTAGTCGGGAATAATATGCAAATTCACTGCCCGTTTTTTTTTTTTCTGAGGGGAGCGGGTTTAAACCACAAATATTAAAAACCTTATTTTATTTATTAGTTGTAGATTTGTAAAAAAAAATTTCTTGTTTTAAATTAGCCTAACCTTTACCTTTTGTTTTAATTTTTCAGTTTGAGGGCTCATCTTCATCGCCAAGTAACACGGAAACCAGTTCTTTAGTAAAAGAGTACGATAATCGTTCGATAGATAAAACTTATAATTTCGATTGTGGAACAGACTACAATAATCAAAGTTTTCCAGATATCTTTACGACTTCAGCGTCATCTTCGGCAGCAACTGATGATAAAAACTCATTAGGTAACTGAATTTAATTATTTTAATCGATTTATATTTATTTTTAATTAGATTTGAAGTAGGTTTCAAACGCTTTAAAATGGAAAAATCTTTTACTTTACTTGCACCTTATCATGGTAATCAGTCAAAAAATGGTGGATGGGTTTTTTTCATTTCTCGACGTTTTATGATGCAGGAAAAAAAGTGGAGGGTTCATTAGTATGTATTTACTTACATATGTTGCCTTGTTTGAAGCTTAATATCTTTTGATGGATAAACCGATTCTGATGAAATTTTTTATAGACACTCGTGTACATGAGGCGATTTGTCGGTAAAATTTTGGGGTCATTATTTCCAGAGGGTGAAGGATTTTTTTGCTGTCAGTTTTCTCAAAAATTTTGTCAAGATGACCCCATTTCATTGTAAGCTAAGTGCATGAGCTGCTTATGTTATAATTTTTTTTTTTTTAATTTTATCACAAATGTCCGTCTTCCCCAAAAACTGCAAAAGCTATATATATTTTTTTTTACTGCATATTTTTTAACAGAATTTTTTTAAAAAGTCTTCCCAGACATAAGGGTAGTGTAAGCTACTTCGAAAAAAAGAATACTATAGGGGTGGGAGAGAGCGATCTGAGTTTAAAAATTTTAAACTTGAAAAATTGTTAAAAAATTGGAACTTTTTCAAAACTTTTTTTGGTTTTGTTTAAACTTTTATTAATATTACTGTAAAATATCATCATAATTAATCTTCCAACCGACCAAAAAAAGAAAGAATCTTAAGTAATTTTTTATTGGATGTTCATTTTTTAGTAGAATTTTTGTTAATTTCTTCTATTTAACATAGTTGAAGCGGAAAAATAAAAAAAAGATTCTTGGAAGGCGATTTTAGAGGAGAGGAAGCAAAAAAATTATTTTTTTATTTTTTCAATTTTTTCTTTTGTTTATCACAACATAAAGTGGTACTTTTTCAGAATATCACTGTCAAAAATAAAAAAATCTTAACTTTCTCTTTAATAACTGCAAAATAATCGTAATTAATTATCAGTACTGAATTTCGATATTAATTTTGTTATTCATAATTTATATTTTAACGTTAATTAGTCGCGGTTTACGAGTATAGGTTATGTTAATATAAGCAACGGAGCCTTTCATCCGGAGGTCCCGGGTTCGAATCCCAGTCAGGCATGGCATTTTTCACACACGCTACAATTCATTCATC
>JAAAKQ030220140.1:0-11475 GCA_010016005.3 Zanna intricata | reverse complement strand
GTATACCGAAATGAAACGACTGGCACTGGATAGGGAATCTTGGAGAGCTGCATCAAACCAGTCAAATGACTGAAGACCAAACAACACACCAGAGTAAACCCTGCGTCTTTTTCTGTCCTAATTATTTTCCACGTGTAAAATTATATTTTCAAAGATATATTTTTCGATTGAGTGTGAACCATATTTTTTTTTTTTATTTATTACTTACATATAAATTGAAATCTGTTTAAAAAATTTACATTTGGGTTTTTTTTTTTTTTTAATGATATGTACTTTTCCATTTATATTGAAAGTGCAGTTCGTCTTTATAATTGGATTACTTCCGAAAACCCCGTTTTAATGTATTATTAATATGAAGATAAACTTTTTATCGCTCTAAAAATAAATAATAAAAAATTACTTATCTTTTTCTGTAAAAAAAAAAAAGAGGATACTTCAACGAAATGTCAACAACCGTGTTCCTTGAGCTTATAGTTACAAATGTTTACATATTTTTACATTTAAAAAAAACGTTAATAACGTTGTATATCATCTTCTGGAGTTTTTGTTGAAAAAAAATCCTGTTCAGTTATTTCAAGTATAAAAAGATAAAATATTTTATGAATTTTTTTTTTTTGCGAAGGTATTAAATATTTGCTTGACTTTGGTTTGAGTTACTTCTATATTCTTTTACAGTCTGTATTTAAATTTTTTATTTAAAACTTTTTTCCTTCAAATTTTTAAATATTCTATTTTTTCCCTTCAGTTTAAAAATTGACAGTTTTTACCTCCTGTTTGTTTCTGAAATTAACTGCTTTTAAATGCAAAACTCTGTCCTAACTAAATTTTATAATAAGCTTGTTCCACGATACTCATCTAATTTCGCCTTATTATATGTCTTTATTTCTATTCTTATGATCCTAACTAATTTTCAAGACTCTCTATTAACACGAAACTACGATTTTATGAAAAAATTTTTGACGTGTGAATCACGTTCGTAGATAGTCTTAAAATTTTTCTTTCCGGTTTTTTTGTGCAAGTTTTGACGTTTTATCCACTAGTTCATCTAACTAAAATTATGTTTATGGTGTGTGGATGTGTGTACGTATGTGTCGCACTCTTTTTGAAATGCGACACACTATATGTATACAGGATATATTACATCTCAGGATTGAGTAAACCGATTTTCTTCAAATTTCTATACATAGTGATTATATTTTTTTTTTTTCAAAATTCTTTAACTGGGTGGAGGGACATTGTAAAAAAGTCTATTTCGATTTTCTTCAGAGATATTTTAAAGAAAACTTTATTAAAGCAAATGTTTTCCTTCAATTCCTGTATAAATAATTCCCTAAACAATTAAAATCAACCGTCAACCTGTTAAATTTAAATTATGTTTATTGTTCCATGTCCCTTCGGTTAATTTTTTTTTTTTTTTAATATTTGTTGAATGTTTTTACTTCATATAGAGTTATCAAGAAATGTCTATATAGATATTTTTAGTATGCGTTTGAAAATTTTCATATTTTTCTTTATTGAAGGGGATCTTAGATTTAGAGGAATCTTTAGCTTAATCAGATTTCCTCAACTTATATATGAATATTTTTAAATAAACTTTTTTTTTTTATATATTCTTCTCTTCAAAGAATTTATATTTTATTTTTGTTTTTGCTTTAACTCTAAATTTTTTTTGTTTTTTTTTTTCATCACTTAAAGAGTCCATGAAAATCAAAGTAGCTTTGTCACCTATATTATATTCCTGACTGAAAATGAAAAGCAATTTTTTTATTACTTTCATAAAAGTTATACATTATCTTTTCAGTTTTTTTTTAAAGATCACTTCTTTATATTTTAACTAATTTTTTCCCATAGAATAAAGAAGCCTCTAAAAGGAAAACAAAAAATTTATTCAAAATTTTGGAATAAAATTTTATTCAAAATTTATTCAAAATTTTTTATTCAAAAAATATTCAAAATTTATTCAAAATTTCTAATGCTTTAATCTTGTTGTTAATCATCATAATCAATAAAAAAAATCCTTGATACGCGGGCTCCCAAATTTAAAATCGCAAAAAATCCTTTTAGTGGTTTCTTGTGATTATTTTATAAAAATATTAGCCATTCAGGGTTCGTCGACCGTCTAGCCAAGAGGTTCTATTTCCTGGACTCTTGACCCGTTCATATTTTACCATGTTCGTAAGAATATTAAGTATTTTACTTAAATACGTTAAGAAAATAAATATTAGTTGCGTAGAAAATATTTGTTTTAATATTTTGGTGCTTTAATATTTAAAATAGGCTTAATCAGCGATTCGATAAAGAATTCAGTAGTTATTAATAGAATTATCTTTAACGCTCCCCATATTAATAACAGGTAGTTGGCTTCTCCGTTTACTCTTGTGCGTGTGTTCCTGCGAGGTAGTATTAGTTGCTGGTTCAGCTGTTGCTATTGGCGCAGGGTAGACCATGTGATACGCCGTCCGGATGCGCGCCAACATTCTTTTCCCTTAAAGAATCCTTTTTTGTTACTGTTAAATATTAACTAATAATCCCTTTCTTTTATTAATAAAATTAATAAATAATGATATATAAAAATATTCTACGCTTAGAAATTAAATTAAATAATCTGTAAATTAATTGACAACGGTCTGCTTCTACCAAGAGTGAATCGGCTGAGAAATAGTTGCCGCGCTTAGTCGTCCGGCGACCCACCATTGGTACGCTCTGCGCCAATAGAAGTCAATATAAAAATGTGAGCACATACGATAAACAAACAAACCTACGCACCATCCTTTTTTATGAGAAAAAAAGATGACGCACGTAATTTTGCGTGCGACATTTGAAGCAAAATTTTCAATTTATATCAACATTTTCAATTTAGCAAGACGTTTTTAGTGGAAGACAAATATAACACCTGACCACTTCGAGACATGTATTAACGAATCGGTATTTTCCGCTAATGATCGGTGCCTAAGCTAAAGGGGACGGACATACAGACAGACACACATAAAATACCCTTTAGTATGGTAGGATGAAGTTATTTTGTTACAAAAATCGAAGTCAAACTCTACATGTTCGAATTGAAAATGAAAACCCTGTGCAAGATCTTTTATGACTTGACCGGCGTAACCGCAATACTTTGCCGACAATTTTTTATAATTTTTAGAAAGGACATTTTAAATCTTTACGTCTTGATATTTGAATTAATACACTTATTTTACATAACTATGGAAAATAAATTCTGTTTAAATTATTTGAATATTGTATTTAATTTTCAAATATATAAATAATATATATTCATACAGAATCTTTGTGCACCAGTAATCTATTTCATTACACGGAAGTCTGCACAGCATAAATAAATATAGTATATTCAGTGTATTTGAAACGCCAAGCATATGGGTTTTTTTTTTGGGGGGGGGGAAAAAATTCTTTTGGTTTCCATGTAAATTTGAAAAATATAATTTCAAAATATCTTTGTAGTTTACAGAGGTTTTTTTTTATATATAAAATATATTCCCTGTTCAACAGAAATTAATTTAATCTTATATTAATACTATGTTTAGTTTGATATTTTTATGTTGTAGAACTAGTCACAAAATGGATCAGTTTTTAGTGGTACTCTGATACAAAAAGATGTTCATCTTTAATGTAATCTGTCATTGTAGTAAAAAATTGTGGGCTCTAGGTATTTGAAATTCTTCCAAATTTTGTACGTTATTATGACTTTTGGGATACATCGGGGTCAAGACATACAATTCTTTGTAGAACATTTTCATTGCAAAATCTTTCTGGTGAATGCAGAAATTCAAATTTCCAATTCAAACATTAAGTTTCTATAGTAAAATAATTCAACTTTTTATAAAAAAATAAATAAAAATGTAATCCGATTAGAAAACCGTTTTGATTACCAAATTTTTTTTTATTTTTCTTAATGTTAAATATAAAATAAAATTCACAAACAGATTTTTCACAGAACTACTTTTTTTACTATTTTCAAATTTTATTTTTTAAATAAAAGTTTTTTTGGTCGTATTATATAAAATTCAAGCCTTAAAATAATCTGTACGCTTATTGATAACTTTTAAATAGCTTTATACTCCTGTATGAAATATAAACTTAAAAAAAAAAATTAAATAAATGTTTAAACCAACGGGAGATAGAGCAAAAGAAGAAAAAAATCATATTTAAATTTTAAGAGGTGGGTCTGATTTTTAAAAAAAAATTTTCTTAGGATTTTTTTTTTTTAATATTCATTGCTGTTTTTATAACAAATTTACTTTAAAATAAAGTTTTAAAAAGAAGAGAGTTGAGATTGATTTTTTTTCGCGATATCCTCTCACTTCATAACGAATTTTGAACCACATTTAATATGATCACTGTGTCATATATATATATATAGAAATATTTAAGCCAAATTTGAAGAACATCAATTTTGTCAAATTTGAGATAAAAGGTCAACTGCAGGGCGACTCATACGTACATTTAAACGTGTTTTTTGGAGTAGATAAACTAATTGGGCCGATTTCTTTTTAGCAAAAAATTCTATCCTTGATATGTTCACCACACTTCACCTTTTTATATATTGATGTTCTACCTATTTTCGCTGGGAAAATATAAAAATGACTTGAAAAAGTTCTTTCAAATCATTTTAAGTTTATTGTTAATCTGATTTACAACAGGTAATTACAAACTTATTATAATAATTCCTCCTTTTTATTTCATTTTTAGTGTTTCTAATGAATAATATATAGATAAAGTTTTAAAACTGCTTTGATATATAAAACTATTTATTTAAGAATTCTTCCTGTTATTACAATTCGGACAGCATCGTTTCAAATGTTCTGCATTAATTTGCTTAAATTTATATACATATATTCAGTTCATTAGTCTTCCTTCAGATTTCCTGTGTAATTTATTTAAAAGTTATAAATACATTTATAACTGCTAAATAAAGAATGTTTAGTGGACAATTTCCTTTTTGTCTTTTTTACGCAAGAATTATTAACTTAAACTGCGGAAAATCTATTGTATTGAATGAAAATTTTCATAGCTTAATATCTTTTGTATTTTATATTATAAGAGACCGCAAGCGTCTGGTGCCGTTAGGGTGTTTATTGAAGCTTGTAATGGCTACCTTATTTTCGTTCAAAGCTTAAAAGCAACTAAGCATATTGGTGAATAAAACAGCTAGTTTTGGAATCCTTTTTTTTTTTTTTTTTTTTTTATTACTTGCTGTAATTAGCTTTCTTTTATGCATCCAAAAACAATTTTTTTACAAATAAGTGTTTTTTTTTAATTTTCTCTTTAAAAAAAAAAAAAACACATTTTTTAAATTTATTTATTGATTTAGGTAAATATTTCCTAATCGCTAATATGTTTTTTCTTTTTTTTTTTTTATAGGTAAGTATGCTGTGGCTTGTGGCTGTTGTTTTTTCCTGCAAGTTATATCAAAATTACTATTGTTGTAAGTTAATTTCATTAAGTTTCATTACTTTGACATTTTAAAAATATTTTTTAGGATATTTATCATTTTGATATATTAAATAACGTGTACAATCGATGTATGTAAGTTTATTTTTTAATTGATTTTTCATTGCTGTCTTTTTCCTGATTTATGGGTTATGGTTATTTTTGTATTACATTACTAAGAATTAGGAGGACTGGTGGCTTTGATAACTATCTCGGCTCCAGGTTAAAAATTTTGTACAGACACCGGATAAAAAGCGAAAGATTTCGGATAGGTTCATAGGCAAAACAGTTCCCGTCAGTCAAATACTAAGAAGGTACCTGTAACTCTACCAGTTACGTAACCTTTATTCTAAATTATTTCGTTGTGTTACCTTTTTTTTTTTTTTTTTATATTTAATTCGATTTTGGTTTTTTCGATTATTGATTTTCGATTCATTTAATATTGTCCATTTGTTACTCCTGTGTCATTCATTGGTGTCAGAATTGCATTATCGTATATTTTCTAAGTTTGTATCACTCGGTGAAAATTTTAAAAATTTCAATTCGTTCCTTGCGGTTCATAATTAGTGTGTATACTGGATGTATATTGTGGTTTTTATTGATTTCAAGCTTGGAATCAAATCCCATATCTTCACCAAATACATTGGTTGTTCTGCTAACCGAACTGTCGAATCCCCTAGTAATATTCCATAATTCCTTTTTTGCAAAGTTGTGCGACATTATTTTTTATTTTTTTGTAATACTAATACTTATTTTTTATTATTTCATTTCCTTTTCTTAATCAATTTAAATTGTTTGCAACTTGTTTAAATTTAAATCAGAAATTTCAATGTAATTAAAAAAAAAAAAATAAAAAGTTTCTTCTTTCTTGTGCGATTTATTTTTAATGATAAGTTAATGTAAAAAAAAAAGATTTTAAAAAAATTATATATATATTGCTTGATTTAAGCGGTTTGTATCAAACTATTTATAATGATTGGTTTTTTAACAAATTTTTGAAGTGAAAACTTTTTTTTTGCGCGTTGTGCCGGACATTTTTGTGATAGACTTTTTCATGAAGAAAAAAATAGCTGATTCGTAATCAAAAATTTTTACGAGACGCTAAGCATATATATAGGAGAGAAAGACATGGAGCGAGAATTTATATATATATATATATATACGTATAATATTATACAATGATAGGTAGGAGAAAAACATCGATGATCCGTCGGTGATTCCCAATATACTTCTCTCTCTCTCTCTCTCTCTTTCCCCCCCTCTCTCACTCTCTCTCATTTTTTCTGTATACTTACGCGTTTGCACATATACGTTTACATCAATATACAGTAAAGAAAGACGTTGATTCCACTTCTCTTTCTCCCGCTCTCTTTCTTTCTGTACACAAGTACGCACATACATATACATTAATGCAGTATAGAAAGACTGTTGTAGTTATCCGGAGAACGTTGCTTTGTAGATACGGTTTTGTACAACTTAACTTTGTTAAGTTGTTTATATAGAATTGATTTTAAAACAATATATATATATATATACACAGTGCGCGCACACGCATATATATATAATTGTGTATGTATATATATAACATTTTTATTTGTTGTTTAAATCATAAAATATTCTCTAACATTTATTTAATAAAGAAAACCAATTTAATTTTTATTATCAAAGTATTTAATTAAACATTACACTATATTATAAATAGATTTCTTAAGTAGTCTATTAAGTCTTTTAAATGAATAAACACACATTAGAATCAGCAATAGAATAAAATATAATTATTAACCAATGATCGGTTCTCATTATTTTAATATTTCGCTGCTGTTGGTCAGTCCACTGGCTACTTTTTTTTAGTAATTTCCGCATAAAAGCTCTTTCATCTTTAATCCTGTTAATTATTTTTATTTTATTTTTTTCGTTGCACTGGAGAGTTTTTATTTATGTAAAGTAATGGTTTGATTTGGCGACAGTATTGACAGGCTGTCGAGATTTTCTCATCATCGTATCACTTATTTATGTATTTGTAAGAGTTATTTTCTATAAAATAAGTTAAATCGGTTTTGGTTATTAAAGCTACCGTTTTTTCGTGAATCTCTGGTCTTCACATGTAAATATGTGTTTGTTCGTGCAGTTTAAAAACCTATCCGTTAAAAAAACTTGTTAACTGCCTCCAGATCCGATTACAACTGTGGTCGCTTCAGCGTTTTTTTTTTTTTTTTAAATTATGCATTCTCACTCCATTTTTTTTTTTTACTTCCCTTCCTATCTTTTCCCTCAATTTTATTTATCATCCGCTAAACGATTTTCCCTTTCGCTCCTTCCGGCAATTATTCCTCGTTTATTATTTCTTCATTTTCGTACCCCTTTCTCTTGACGGTTCTTCGTTTTATTAACATTTTGTATTATTTTTTTCTTTCCTGTGCTATTTTATGTATATATTTATCAAAACGTAAAACTTTTACTTCTTCCGCTTTCTCCGTTATTCCCTTACGAACTACAAATTTTTTAATCCTCTTCTGGAGTTTAATATAAAAAATCGTTCTCTGTTCTTCTTTTTCTTTTCTTTTTTTATTTCTTTTTTTTTTGTTATTTTTTCTTTTTTTTTATTAATTACACTCGTCATGCATTTATCCTTTTTTTGTTTTCTTCTTTTATTGCTTCCTCTCAATTTTAATCAACTCGTATTAGTATAGTTATTCTTAATAAATAGTAGTTTAAATTCAGTAATCTATATTACGGTGTTATTTATTTTAGAGAAATTTTTCTTTGTTTTGGGGTTTTTCCGAAGCACTTCAGAGGGATTAAATTTGTTACGGTCATAAATTTAAATTGAATTTTAAAATTTGTATCGATAGAAACTATAATGGAAGAAATTCCAAAAAGTTATAACGGTTTTGAAGTGAAAACTTTTTTTGGCGCGTTGTGCCGGTCATTTTGCATGTAAACGTATATGCGTAAATATACAAAAAAAGAGAAAGAGAAGTGTATCGGATCATCGATGTTTTTGCATTTTGCGTTGTAGACGTTTGCATGGAGAAAAAGTAGCTGACTCATAATCAAAAATCGTCACAAGACGCTAAGCATATTTATAGGAGAGAAAGACAAGGAGCTAGAATTTAAACAAATATGCGTATAATATATATATATATATATATATATAGAATGAGAAGTGGGGGAAGAAAACATCTATGACCCGTCGATAAACGTCGGAATATCGATAATCATCAATAAACAACGGATCCATCGATGATCCGATACACTTCTCTTTCTCTCTTTCTGTATGTTTACGCGTATACATTTACATAAATATACAGTAAAGAAAAACGTCGATTCCACTTCTCTCTCTTTCTCCCGTTCTTTTTTTCTCTTTCTGTGTACCGGTGCGCATATACGTATACAGTATAGAAAGACTGTTGTGGTTATCTGGAGCACGTTGCTTTGTAGATATGGTTATATATACATATACGTATTGAAGTGATTAAAATGTAAATGTTTTGTAACATTTATTTAATGAAGAAAACTAACTTAATTTTTATTATTAAATTATCCATTACACTATATTATAAACAGATTTCTTAAGTAGTCTATTCAGTCCTTTTAAATTAATAATCACATACATTAAAATCAGCAATATAATCATATATAATTGTTAACCAATTATCGGTACTCATTATTTTTAAGTTTTCACCCTTATGACCAGTCTCCCGACTGGCTATTTTTTATTACTGTGATGGCTAATAGGCAAACCTTCTGATGGTAGAAGGAACTGAAGTGAGAATATGTTCTGTTGAGTAAGATCTGCTTTTTTGAGTAGTTATAAAATCCGAATAAATATATTTATATTTTGTTATTATATAAAAAAATTTTGAGTTGTAGAAATGTCTCATTCACATCTAAATGAATATCTCACGTAAAAATAATTCATACCATCCACATTAACTCCTAAGATAAAAGAAAATAGCTATATCTCTTAATATCGGATGGATGGAAGTTGTTCTTCAATCTCGAATAGATTTTTATTTTTTATTATTTTCTGTATTATCTGTTAGGTACTGAAACCCTAAAAGAACATTGAACCGATTCGGTTTGATTTGATTGGCTTAATACTTTAGAAGTCTAGGGGAACTTTCTTGATTCGGTGAGGCCATAGGTAATTGCTTCATGTTTTTTATATAATGGGCGTACCAGTAGTTTGTTATATCAACGGTTATTAGACCAAAATTTGTTATTAACAGCAGAAAAATAGTGGCCGGTGAGAATTTCGAGGAGCCGCATCAGCTTTAAATCCTACATTATCAGTTCATCAGAGCTTCGAACTACAGTATGAATCTTTTGCTCGGGAACGCTGGCACTTACTGTCGGTGTTACTCCGACGTACTTTTAATACATTGAAATTAAAAAGTAGGATCGATTCCTGATCATCAATGTAACGTAAAAAAAAGCTTTTGGTAATGAGTTATTAAAAAAAAAGTTACACTCTTTATGCTTCTAATACTGAAACAACTGTTTGTTAAATTCGTCATTTTTGTTTTTACTTGTAATTTAATACGTTAAAAATGTTACTTTTCTGATATGAGGAATTTTACTCGTAAATTAGTGACAGAAATTTCAAAATATTATCAAGTACAGTTACGTGGAAGTTAATGGCAGCATAAAAAAAAAGTTTTTAAAGAATCATCTGCGAACAGTTCAAAAAAAAAAAAAATACTTTTAACCTTTCATCCTTGACGTTGCCTACTGTATTACTCAAACTTTCATCATTTATCATTTTATGAAGTTTAAAACATCCTATATACGCATGACATAAATATTATGAACAGTATTTTGCTACTTTTCTATGTATGTGTTATAAAGAAATTTAATTTCACGGAAACCTTTTTCATGAGGTTTTATTTTTATTCGGAGTAAAAATTAATCTTTAAAGGATCTTATTGTATTATATTTTCTGTGTGGAAAGGTTTTGTTCGGGTATTTTTATTTTTTATTTTTTTTTGTGATGTTTATCGAATATTGAGCGAATCAATAATGCACTGAAAAGAATGATTGTTGTTTGGTAGAAAAATGTTGAGAGTAACAGATGAGGATGATAAATAAAGAGAGAAATGAATTCAATTGAGATGTGGGCGTCGATTGTTATTAAATTGTAAAAAATTTATACATTTTGCGATCAAGTCAGTCATTTACTTTCTCAAGAAATGTTTTAAAAGTAAGCTAATGTTAAGGGGTATTTGAAAAAGAGGGGTTGATCGTTGGATGTTGTTTAAGCGAGCTAAAAATTAATTACAAAATGTTATTTTAGTTTCTAATTAAAACTGTTGGGTTGTTATTCTGTTAAACATTCATTATCTTACGTAGATGTATTACGATTTTGATAATTAATGTTTTATCTGTATAATGATGTCTTTATTACTCTCCCAACCCTCTCGTAAACTGTTTGAATTAATTTGTATAGCAAATAGTCTATTTTAAATACCTTCCTTATAATGCAAAAAATTATAATTATTATAACAAAGATAAAAGAAAAAGTAATCCCAAATTAGTTTTGCTTGGGATTTGTGTTTTACTTACAGATAGATTTATTATTCAAAAAATAAGTTATCGTAAAGTAGATGAAATCTTTAGGATATTTATCTTTTCTTTTTTTAAAAAACTATATATTTAACGTACTGATCTGATGTTTTCCCTGGAATTAAGAACATTTTCTTGTTAGGGAAGATTACAAAAAAAATTAACAAAAATTAAGAACTGGATTCCATTACGTTTTTATTCCTTTTTTTTTTTCATGAATATTAAAATATATTGGTAGCGCCTAGGCTTATCATCCGGAGGTCCCAGGTTACAATCCCGGTCAGGCATGGCATTTTTCACACACGCTACAATTCATTCATCTCATCCTCTGAAGATATCTCTTAACGGTGATTCCGGAGGTTAAACAAAAAAAAAAAAACAAATATATATATATATAGGGTGTATCAAAACTGCACGGCAATCTCTCGGAAACGGATTCTATATCTAAAAATAAGAAAA
>JAAAKQ030220106.1:8775-28872 GCA_010016005.3 Zanna intricata | reverse complement strand
ACAACATGAATATTGATGAATAAATAAATATTTTTTCCTAAAAATATAGTCACCTTACTTTTTGAACACACCTCGTATAGATTAAATATTTTTATATATAACACATTTTAATTACAAATGTAACTTTCAATTTTGATAACTTTGAGGTACAATAAAAGAGTTAACTGAGTGGCTGCTCTGTATAGTATCAGTTTTTTCTATTTAGCCTCTAGGACAGTCAGGAATTTCTTCAGATGAAAAGAAATGAGTTTTGTAGCTTGTGAAAATACCATGCCTGATCGGCTGGGATTTGTACCCAGGATCTATGGATGATATATTGATGCTACCACTTGTACCAAAGAGGCCAGCTTATAGTACAACTTACTTGTTATGCAACAATTTTTTTAACAAACCATAATTCAAATGTGATTTTAAAATGTCAAAACATAGTTCCTTGATGAATGTGTTAGCAAGTGATCTGACGTGAAAAGATTTCATTTTGGATTTAGAATAGTATCTTTAAACAATGCTGGTTTTGTGTTAAAATCAATTTTTATACTAAATACCAATTATTATATTAAAGTTTATGCACTGCAGCAGTTACATGCAGAGATTACAAAAGTTGTCCTTTGCTGCAAAAAATGAGTTTTGTTATTGAATCCAATATAGTGTGGGTTTACTGGCAGGTTTCAGCTACTCTCCCTCTGGTTTGTCAAAAGGTACGCCTAAAGCCTATTCTTAGGTGCTTTAACATAAAATTAATATTATTAGTAATTATTCTACTAAGTGAAAACAAAAAAACATAAATTTTGAAATACTACATTAAAAGCAGCCAATCATAAATAAAAAAATAACTTGTAAAGTTTTACAATATAAGGTTGCATGCTAACAAAAATCTAAGGTTAGATAAAAAACATGTTAAAATAGACAACCTAATTTGATTTTATAAACGTTATTTAATGAAATCAAAATTGGGCTGAAGAAATATGTTTAACTGATAACAAAAATCGGCAAGGCATATGCCTAAGTATATTTAATTTTTTCTGGTAAATTACAATAAACTTAACTTTTTCCCTTTTATAACTGTAGTACTATTTAAAATTATCAATCAGCAAAATAAAAACTACAAATATCGAAACGAAAAAGTTCTCGTTTTTATTTCATCTAGCAGAAAGAGAGAATTGGGCAATAAGCATAACATGAAATACCATCATTCAGATTTCCAACGACTACATTCAAGTAAGTACAATGCAAACTTACTAGATAATTATACTCTGTACCTTTTTTACATACTCACTACTGTACATCAAGTAACAAAAAAAGAAGAAAAATACCTTTCCAAAAAAACTGATAGAAACCGCCTATTTCATTATAAACACTTACTTCAAGAAAAAAAATTGCAGAGCTATTGAATATTATCGTTCACTTACATAAATGTTTATGATGATTAATATTTTGGAAAATTTCGAACAATAAAAAAATAAAAATTTAAACAAATTCTAAGCCGATTATTCTGTTTACACCAACCTAACCCCTAACAATAGCTTTTCGACAACTATTTGAATCAGGCTGAAACTTAACCGTTCCTATTAAGTATAGCCAACATTATAAAATCAAACCTATTGTAAAACAGCAAAAGAGGATCTGAAAAAAAAAATGTATATATATTTATATATATATCAGTTTTATTATTCAAAATTGTGTCACATATTATTATTATTATTAAATATAGTTTTATTTTAAAATTATTAAATATTAGTTTTATTATTAACTTTTATCACATTTCATGCCGTTCAAGTATAGTTTTGTGTCATAATTTCATTAGAAAGTCCTGTAGTTAAAAGTTAGTCGTTACGTAGTTCTGTAATTTATGCTTAATGCTATAAAATTAATTTTTGGTGTTACAGAACCCAGTTAATTTTCATGTACTAAAACCACAGAAATTTTTTTTATTTGGTTTGATACGATAAAAGTTGGTCTGTTTGTACTTTTTGCATTTATATTAATTTTTATTTTCTTATATTATTTCATTATAAACACTGTGTTTATTCTGTTTGCATTTATATTAATTTTTATTTTTTTATATTAGTTTTTATTTATATTAATTTTAAATCAATTACAGCTGAATCTAATTTAATCCCAGGACGTGACTAAGTGCAATTCATACATATTTGAAGTAACTGTCTGCCCGCGGTTGTTCAGACTTCCAGAGTAGGGGGTTGGAAGAACTAATCATTATTATGATTCAAAGTACATAAATCACTTAGAACCAATGGTCAATAAATCAATCGGTTAATAATTATTAAGAACAAACAGAATACATAAAAGAATCTTTATATGAATCACTACTTTGGCATTACTTTGGTAATGCCAAAAAACCTTGACAGCCACTTTTGTTTAAAATACCGGTACACATAAACAAAAATGCATTTAAATTTTAATAATTAATATAAAACTTACAATATTTATTATCAATTGATTTCTCAGCCAACTGATTCTGAGCTGACTTGATAGTCAATTCAATTATTTAGTAGATTCTGAGTATACTATCAAAACTATGAAATTTACGTCCAGCCACTGTTAAAAAAAAAAAATCATAAAATCTATATCCAGCTAATATTAAAAAAATACTGCAATGATTTCATTTTTAATAATCGTTATAAAAGTAAGCGATACAATTGACTGATGACGAACTGTTGACTGATGAACTCTCTTTATCTGTTTAGCCTCTGGAACTATCGTAAGGTATTACTTCAGAGGATGAATGAGGATGATGTGAATGAAGTGTAGTCTTGTACAATCTCAGATCGACCATTCCTAAGAAGTGAGGTTAATTGAAACCCGAACACCGGTATCCACGAATCTAGTATTCAAATCCGTATAAAAATGTTTATCTTTACTAGGATTTGAACCTTAGAACAGATTTGACTGATGAATTATATAGCTATATGAGTTGAGTTATATAGTTATATCTGTTGACTGATGAACTATATAATTATATGTCAACAAGTGAATAATAAAGCAGTGGGTCTTTACTAATTTTGTTTATTCTGAAATAACCAAGTTTGATTTGATTAGGATGATTAGTTTATTTACAATAATGCATTGGTCAGCAATTAGATCATCAACCATTTCTTCATTTTATACTTTACAGTCTACATCACAGTCAGGCCGCCTGTCTGGCAAAGTCTAACTAAAGACTGCAGCTGAAAACAAATCAAATAATACATCATTGAAATTGATTCATGATTAGTGAGATATGGAATTATTAGTTGCACAAGACTTAATGTGTGTTAATGCAGCTATAGTCACGCGGTAGAGTGTTTTCTGTTCGCTAGGCTTTTCTATATTGGCCTGGTAAAAATGACATGAATATTTGGAAGCTCTACAGTAATTTATATATTTGAATATAAACGGAAGGCTGTAAGAAAATGTAAAAGAGAAGATAACACTTCACTATCCTCAAAAATTGTTTACATGTTAGCTCATAATTTAACCTTGGGACGCAATGTGCATAAGAGATACAATCCACAGTAATGTGGTGCACTGTCAGTCGGCTGTCGCAGCGAGCACAAATTGGTGTGTCTTAGTATCAGATATCAATGAGTGAGACTAGTGTGCCCTATTTGCAAACGGCGGATAAAAACCTTCTCTCGACGGTTATTTCTGCATGAGAAGCTACACGGTGAAACAGTGTAATTGGGTAAAGTTTATTGTTCTTGATAGAATCCTCCTCACTTTACCACAAATCAATTATGTGTGAGCTACCGTCTTCAGGTAACAGATAAGATCGTTAGAAGTAATTTAACTGGTAAAAGGAGGTTGAAAAAGAGCCTCTTTTGCCAACTGTCTGTGTGATCATTGTCTGAATTCCTATATGGCTGGGGATCCAGGAGAAGCTCACTATTGTATTACATGTAATTATTTTCGAAATGACACAATGCATCTCACAGACAAAAGTATATCTAGAGTATATGTCATTAATTGCTTGTAGGGCTCTCACGGAATCTGAGCAAACAAGAATATGTCGAATATTTTTAGATAATTATTTGTAAAGCCTTATTAATAGCATACAGTTCTGCAAGGAAAATACTGGTGATATTAGGAAGGGCAAACATATATGTTCTGTTGCCAACAACAAAGACACAACCAAGAAAATTAATGCATGTAGAACCGTGTCATAAACTGAAACATCAGGATTTATGGTATTTTTAAGATTATAAAATTCATTTTGTAAGAGGATTTGTGTTTTGTTTGTTACACTGACAAAGATCAAAGCAGTAATTAACATGAGAAGGTTACCAAGGAGGGTAACAACATGGAGCAACAGTAAAGACTGGAGGTAATTAAACTAATAGATGAGAAAAGACGTTGAGCCCTGAAGCCTAGCGCAGCAGGAGATCTGGTTGCTTCTGGTAAATGCCACATCAAAGGATGGGTGAGTTGGTTCCACTTGAATGCGAGCCACATAAGAGGATATTATTTGCTTCCGTCTATTACAAAGAATGTTTTACCAGTATCCACCAGTAGACTTAAATGGGGCTTGAGCAAAAAGCACACGTGGCAAGACGGATTAACGGATAATGGACTGCATGATCGGTTACTCAACGGATATTAGAAAGAACACTCAGCATATCTAAAATTTTTAGATATTTTACCTTCAGCTCCTTCAAATGTGTTATTCATGTTATTCGTAGATTAAATGACATACCTTGAAATCTAAGCAACCTAACTTATTGGTTCACCATGTAAGTACAGTTGAAGGTCAACATGTTCCATTGACCGGGAAAAGCAAATGCACTTTGTTTTTTCCGAAGAAAACGTGAGTCCAGTAGATTTACAGCATGATTCTAAGAGGGTTATTGTGTTTTGAAACAGCTTCTCACCTATAGCTAACATTCTACATACTATATAAATAGAAAAATCATCTATAGATGTAGAACACATGACGGGTTTTTGCACGCTGTTTGCAGTACTGTTTATGGCTACGGCAAACAAAATAACACTAAGGACTCTTTCCTGAGGTACTCCCCAATTTCAATGTAGAATGTTTTTCACTGTAAAACTTTTAGATACCGTCGTTCCAACTCAAACTTGGAAGGATCGACTGCTAAGGAAACCCCTACTAATAAATGCGAGGAGATTACCTTGTACACCTCAATCATGAAGTGTATTAACGATTCCTCTCCTCCATGCCGTGTCGTACGTCTTTTGCAAATTAAAAATACAGCTACCATACCTTTGACCAAGAATCTGGAAACACCTGGTCAGAGAATACCTTATTGTAGATACACAGAAGATGTGCACTGTCTGGGAGATGTGATAACATACTGAGTTTGATATTATCATTTCTAGGGGAAGTGTCACGAAAATTATTCGAGGCATATCTTAGCTCATTATAAGAAAATGGAATGTTTATTACATTTAGCGTCTCTCCATCATCTTGAATTTTATTTGTTGCAGTACAAAATAAAGTGGTTGTCTATAAACCACTGTTGGTTTTTCCACCAAAAATACTTTTCTTATTGTTTGTATTTTTTGTTAACTCTGAAATAATGATTGCGAGTGAGGTGACATGAGTAAATAACATCAGAACAAGCGATTTCAATTCATTGCAGGATCTGCACTTTTGATACCCGCAGTTGTAGAGGTTTGCTTGGATTTAGCTGCTGCAAAAGAATCAGTTGTTACCAGGTTATGGGAGTTAAGCATCTTTTTGAACTCTTTTCGTGTGGCTGGAATTGATAGCTTCTGCTAGGAACAAATTTTGAGAATTGCCTTCTTCATATCTTTTGGAAACATCACCTAGGGTTGAGAATTAATGGTCGCACTGAAATAGACATGTAGCCTCTGATTTGCTTGGGTAATACAGGAGGGTTAAACGTAAATATAACATAGGAAGTAGTTTCCTGTATTGCCATATAATACGTCATTCATAAATCATCTCACCTCAACAACAGCTTAGGGGAAGAAATTTATCAGTAATGTCATTGACATCAAGCTCCAAAAGGTCCCAACAAAATAAAAATATTACTCCTCGACTGGTATTCAAGGATTTGTGCCATATCGCTTTTATGTACATATATACAATTTACTTTTATATACATTGTTACACTGTGGGCGAAATACTTCAACAGTTAGCCTATTCTCAACATCAGTACTTTTATCCTCATCAGACTGCACTGAGTGAGGTTTTTACACCTGACTTTGAGTGGTGGTTTTTTCAAATGGACTACTAACCATTATAGGGGTTTCTTGGGGTATATTAGAAATTTTCATGTGGTTCCAATGAGCCCCGGTGATATAACAGATCACTCCAGTAGAGCGCACACTTACTGGAGCTAGAGGTAAATACAACTGGGCTTGCCCAGGTGCTAGAGGACATTGTTTGGGACTTGCTACATAGAAGCATTTGCCCATTGGCATCCACCTTGGTTACGTTTCATAAGGTGTTGCATCAGCATTGACTGTATGTGTAAGAAATAGTGTAGAATGTTGTTGTGTAGTTGTGTAAGGATATATGTTGTAATTTAACCCACTAAGCTGGTCTACTGGTTAAACTTGTCACTGAAAATCAAGTGATTCCAAAGTCAAGAGTTTTAAGGTTCAAATCAGGTCAAGAATTTTAAGGTTCAAATCCTATTAAAGGCATTTACTTCTGTTCAGATTTGAATACTAGATTGCAGATACCGGTGTTCTTTGATGGTTGGGTTTCAATTAACCTCACATGGCAAGAGTGGTTTACCTTAGACTGTACAAGACCACTTCATTTACATTCATATCATGTATCGTATGATAACATTCATATCATATATCATTCTCAATCATCCTCTGAAGTAATACCTTATGGTGGTTCTGGAGGCTAAACAGAAAAAGAGAAAGAAAATGTACATCTGTTGTAATTTGTGTTGTAGGGTTCTTAATATAGTGTATGTAAAATGTAGTGTAGTGTATGTAAGTGTAAATAGTACTATAAAATGTTCTGCTACTCAGAGTGTCGTGGGAAGAAAAGCTGCACAGTTTAGGCCCTTGGGGATGTCCATCTCCAAAGTCTTACAGAAATAAAACTCCCTATCAGAGTTTATGGGAAAATGTAAGGAAGCAGATGAGAATTATTGGCCTTCAACAGCTAAGGAATGAGTCAGGTATGGTTCTGCAGGTTAGGGGTTATAAATACTGCCAGGATAAGCAGGAACAGGTAGTAGTTCTGAGAGGTTGTATTTGGTGTAGTCTTGATAACAGTGAGTGGTTCTGTGTGGCCGTGTTCTACGCGATTGTGTGATGTCATTATCAATAAAAATTATTAAACGTAAGATTTTGAGTAACAATTATTAGGTGCAGTTTCAGTTTTTGGTGAGAAAACAATTGTTTCCTCCCAAAGATATTTTTCTCTTAAAACCTTTTGGTAGAATGAATTATGAACCAGTTCTAAAACAAATGTTTAACAAAAACATGTTTCTATTAGTAAAAATTTTATCTGCGTTGTCTTTTTTCTTTTAATAATTTTTCTTAGATGCATCCTGATCGTTTAAATTAAAAAAAAATGAATATCTTAAAAGGAGGAGTGAATGACTCATAAATATCTTATGTTAAAAGATGGATTATATTTTAGTCATAATTAATATTAATTAATTCCCTACCCAAGTTTTATCTATATCTATTCTACTGCTGTTGTCATGCACTCATGACAACAGCAGTAGTGTCATGAGTAGTGCATGTGGAGCTTAAGAGTTAATTTGCATTAGTTCTTTTTAAATGAACACATGAAAACATTACTGCTTAAAGCATGACTTTTCGATCATGATGTAGACATCAAGCTAAATGTGAAATTATGTCTTTTGGCTATACCAAAGAGTTTTAAAGAGATTTTTCACATTCATTTTCTCACATATTGAGAGGTAAGACTTGGTGAAAGGGATCAATACTTTCAATGCTTCTGTGACTAAATTTCTATATTTACTTAGACAAGCAAGCCAAAACGCATCTAATTCTTCAGTCAAGAAGTGTAGTTGTAATGTTTTATCAGTAGATATTTCAGTGAGCTAGTTATGAATATCAACTGGTAACTTAGCAGCTGCAATGATGTTTTCACTAAATGGATTCAGTGCCCATCTCTTAGAGGAATCATTTTTATAATCATTTTTATCTTCTGGGAAGACTTCTATGCCCAACTAACTTCTTCCCCAACTGAATTTCCAATTCATGCAAATGCATTTTCTTGTTATCCAAATTGTGGTGAATAATAGTGTCTTATTCATCCAAATTTCTCTCAATAAAATTGGAAGTGGTTGGAAACACATCAAAATTTTTGCTTTGAAGGTGAATAAACCAGATATAAAAATTCTTAATGAAAGCATAACGTTGTCTCACATTAAAATTTTTTTATCGTGCCCATGTAAATTCACATTCAGGTGATTTAAATACAAAAATACATCAGCTAAGTGAGCCAACACCAACATACACTCAATATTCAGTTATTAATTCAAATTGCAATTCCAATAATCAGGTTAACACTTTCCCCTACAGTAACCATCTGACTTCTATATTGAAAAGAAGAAATTTCTTTTCATTAATTTCATTGTATAGTTTAGCAAACATCCTACCTCTGTAGCAGCTGACTTTTTATAAAATTAACCCTTTTTAGAGTTTTTCAAAGAATTTTTTTGAGATTTTCTAGCGTATTTTTTGTGGTCAGAGCATGTCTGTAAAGGAAGCAGTGCATCTGTTTCACCCTTAGTAAAAGATATGATCTTTTAATTATTTCAAAAATCTATTGTTCTTTCTTGTTATTGCCTTTGCACCATCACTACATACTGCAATACATTCTGTCCAATCTGTGGTATAGTTTCTAGTAGCTTAAAAAAAAAACACCAAAAAGACATTCTCCTGTTGCATGACCAGTTACTGAGTTGCAAAACAACATATTTTCTTTGATTGATTCCCTATTGCATTCATCTCTCACAAAACATAAGAACTGAGAAATGTTCAGTGCTCGAATTCACTTCACGTCTGATTAGCAGCAAGTGGGAAAGTGGTCTGTTCATCAGAGGGAAATTTCAGTGTAAATTACTTTTAAAAACAGGTAAACCTAAAACTTTAACAGATTTCCTAAAGAGAAAACTGTAACTGCACTTCAAGAAACAAGCTATATGGATGAACACCCTTTTGAATCTGAAGGATTTAGGATCCTTAAAGGAAAACCAGAAAAAGAGTAATGAAGTTTGTACCATAATTTGGAACAGGGATCATTGTAAATAAAACCATATTAAACTCAATAATAGAATTTAAATCCATAAATGAAAGACTTTCCCATATTAACCTTTAAATAGACTAACAAAGTTTATGCTGTTGTAAATACACATGCACCAACAAATGAGAAAAGAAGAATGCAGAACAAACAGAAAAATTTTGCCAAATACTCAGAAAAACTGTAGACCAAATTCCTTCTACATATATATCATTAAATTACTTGAAGTCATTAATGCATAAATCAGTAAAGATTGTCAATACAGGTGCATAGTGTGTTTTACCTCCTTTTGTCTGTTTTTTACCTAGGGGAAAAGCAAGAATTCACATAGTGTAACACCACTACTATAGGGAAGGTGCTTTGATAGTTTTAATCCAAAGTTGACCAAATACTTAGAGTAAATCTTGGAGCATGTGCTGAAGCATTATCGTGCCTGTGCCACCTTTGAGTTTGGATACAACTTCTTGAAATCTTCAACAACTTTAGGTAGGCATTTCATGTTAAACCTTTTCCCTATAACTGCCTTCTGTGTTTCCAATAACTTGCTTTTAAAACTCCTTGTACTAAAAAAATACTGTACCCATTCTCTTCTTTACTGCTCTGGATTTTTAAACTGTATGGAGGTCTCCTCATCTTTGAACACCAACACTTTATTCTGAGCCTTTGTTGGGATGTCATAATAGCTTCGTCATCAATTTTAGTATTATCAGCAAAGTTTCATCAGCTGTCACAATATTGTTCACTTAGGGAGATTTCCCATTTTTAAATGTTTTCAGCATTTTATGGCACCATGAAATGTGACATGCCATCTCATTGTCGCACCCAAGTTGTGTGGCATCCAAAGCTTTCTAACTTGAAGGTAATTTCAAAGAATAGCACAGATTACTGGTGTATTAAAGCTCAAGGACACCTATTTTGTAGTAGGTCACATGCTTATCTGTCTCAAGCATTTTTCATATTACAAGAATCTTTCCTTCATTCACAGACAAAGATAGTTGAACTGATCTTGGAGTGTTCTCAAGGCCAAAATTTTCCATTTAAAATTCTCACTACTATTTAAATATTGCTGTACAATGATGACAATCCTCTCCAAGCACAGTAGCCATTTCCTCTAAACACTGATCAATACTTAACACTCAGTTTCAGTTTTCAACCATGACAACATCACTACCACTTTTGAAATAAAAGTTTGTTTACAAATGTTTTTATAAATGTTTGTTTATTTATTTGTGAAAATGGCCAAAGCAACTATAGTGCAGGTTGAGACTTTTTGAAATATGCATTAATTTGTAATCACCTGCAATGATCTCTTCCACTGCATTGTAAAACTTTCCTAGTGCTGTGTACATTTTTAATAATTTTAGCGTACATTTTTAATTTTAGTGTACATTTTTAATAATTTTATTTGAGCACTAAGTCAAGAAATGCAGTCAAGTGATGAAATGCGGTCAAGAAATGAGTCCAATGGTGGGTGTTGTAGTGCCACAACATTAGAAAAAATAATTTATTTAAAAAAATAATTTGTATGTAAAAAATGAGTTAACAATTTGATTAAAAAAGTTTATATAGAATTTATAACGGTTTTTTAAAAAAAAGATGGGTGCTCTGTTTTTGAAATAGTAGCAATTTTCTGTGGTTTGTGATGGTATCATTATCGATTACTTCATGCAGTATCAGTGCTATTATTGCACTAATACATTGATCAGTTAGAATCACCATTACTGCACTGTATTTGATGCTTGTATGACAACAGCTTATTAAAGCTGATTTTCAGGTTGTTAACTAAAACTTTCACCTCAGTAATTGTGGAGCAAAAAATAGATAGGAATAAAAGCCAGAATAACATTCATGAAGTAAAATCAAAAAATAGGAAATTTTTGATAAATATATTTTTAAAACTGAACAAAGATCAGATATTCTTTTATAACATAGTAAAATCTCTTAACAGAATGTAATGTAAAAGTTAATAAAACATAACTTTATAATTATAAGCTGCAGTTTGGAATTGGTTTCTAATCTCTCTTTAAACTGATAGTTTATGTTTCAGTACAATGAGACATTTTTAGTAATTGAAGAAATGATATAGACCAATAAAAATCCACTATGCACCTGTACTCTACTATCAAACACTCATTTTATAGTAATGTAGAAAGAATGTACAAATGAAAATAAGAATTTTAATTTACTTACCATTTTATTTACTTATTTTGGATAAATTAGGCTAGGGCTTCTAACATGGTGTGGAACACTTGGACTATTTTATTCTAAATTTAATTTGCGTAAGTGTAATAGTATTAGCGTTGATGGTTGATACTAAGTAACCTAATGTAATTTCACCACTTACATAGAACAAATTTCGCTTATATGCACCAGGTACTAAATCAACTCGGTGATCGAGTTCAAGACTCAACCAGATCGAGTTGCTTTTTACACTTTAAATATTATTCATTTATTTAATTCTATCATTCACCTGTGACATCACAGTATAGCATTAGTTTAGAGCATTTTTTGAGGTGGGAGTGCAATTTTGCAAAGTTATTTTTGCATGTATTGTTATTTTTATTTAATTCTATCATTCACCTGTGACATCACAGTATAGCATTAGTTTAGAGCATTTTTTGAGGTGGGAGTGCAATTTTGCAAAGTTATTTTTGCATGTATTGTTATTTTTTAATCATATAAATGTGCCTAAGAAAAATATAATCTTAATTAGGTGAAATCTCAAGATACTGAGGGTGAACTTGCTCTACAGTCTCACTCCCTTGACCTTTAAATTGAAAATTTAATGACATCAATGCTCTATATATAGAAAGTAATGTGACAAAGTTTGGTCTCAATTAATCCAGTCGTTCTGGAGGTATAAGGTGATGTAGAGACCAATACTTAGCATACATACATATGAACAGTAACACCTGGAAAATTTTCATCCAGTTTTTCATTACCATAATTTACCAAAATTTCAAGATCTAGTGAACACTACTTATGCCTAAATTGGACCAATTACAATACTTTCTCTTCTAGAGTTATAGCTCTGTTATAGTGTTATTAGAGGGGGGGGGAAATCACTAAAAAACTGATATGATTGTTGTCAGATTAATATTATACGAAAAGAAATGAATTTAAGAAGTATACAATGTTTGGGCAACAAACAATTAAATCCAACTCTGGATTAAACATTATTATCACAAAAAAATCATTGATACAAACTAATATTGGACTTTATTTGTTTGTTATCTTAAAACTTAAGTTTGCTGCACCAGCCTTTGTTTTCAAAAAACTGTATAATGATTAAATAATTAAATTTTAATATATCACAAGTTATAAAATATTAACTTAAAAATCATTTAGTTCTGGAGGGCTGTTGTCACTGTCTGAGCAATTCTAGCTAGTATTAAGGAGTTTTCTTTTGTTCTGTGTACGGATGGATGTTTATTATCTTTATCTAAAAAAAAGAACATTTAAGAAAAATTAATCATGAGATAAAGTCAGAGTTCAAAAAATAAATAAAATATGTTTTAAAAACAGTTCATATATTAATAGGGAAAGGTAATTAACGTAACAATAATAGAAAAAAAAATTGTCAAACTTATATTGTCACAGATTTGTTTTACAAGAATTTGACTAGTTAATTAATTGCAAACTAGGGTAAAAACAATATCAATGGATTCACAATAAAGTGTCTTAAGAAGCAGCAATGAAATATATATGGATCTGTAATTAACACTGATACACAACAAAAACTTTTTGATCTGGATAACATTTGGTAAGATTTAAATAGGTAATAAATATTTTATACTATGTTCTTCTCTACTCCAGTAACTGCTATTGTAGGGTGTGCACTTCCATTAAACAAAATATAGAAGTCAAAATGCTGTCATTCACATTATTAGTCAAGAAACTAATAAAAATTTGATAATCAAGCTTGGTAAACAAAACAATTGCTTTTTGCATTATAAAATTTATTGTTATAATCTTATAAATGTAAATATGGGTATTTTGTTTTGCACTATATAAAAAAAAATGACCTAAGGTGAGAGAGTTTTTGATTTTTCCTTCTTGGAATTCATTCTAAACTTGCCTTGTTTAGCTCACGTAAAAAAAAGAACACCGTTTGTGGGAATTTGTAAGAAAGTTAAAAATTATGAAACAGTTTCTGTCATGGAAAAATAATTCAGTTTTTTGTAGAAATTCATCAATTACAATTCCATAACTCCTGTCCCCCTCCATCATGCAATCATCTTCCTGTCTAAATTTCAGCATCATGCTTGCTTATTGCATTATTACCATAAACACTATAAATTATTTGTAGATCTTAACAGTAAACATCCTTCCACTATTAGAAAAAAAAACTATCCACCAAAAAGTTGATGTTGGTGACAATAGCAGGTTTTATATTTTATCAACTACTGCTTTACCAGTGCTGAACAGAATAAATGGTATATAGGCAAGTGATAAGATAATATCAACTGGCTGCTAATTAATATTTTGCCTGTACCCTGTTGTTAAGGTAAACAATTTGTTTTCAAGAATCAGTCAGAAGTCAAACTTAAAAAAGGGCATGTATATTTTTATTACTGGTTTTTTTTTTGTCTTAGCATTGTAAACAAAAATCTGAAGATTTGTTTCACAAGCTAAATTAACTTCATTTAGAGAAAAATTCCTAGCCAAATATAACTGACTTTTTTTTTGTGATGAAATAATATTTATAAATTAATCTTCATAATACAAGCTCTTTAAAACCTAAAAACATCCTAACATTGGCCCAGATAAATGAAAATATTTACAACTGTTGTTTGTAATAAATCTCAGATGTTTTATTTGCTGTAACAAAATTTCAAGTAAATAGTTCTACTAGGTTGAAAAGAAAGGCACTGGAAAAAAATAAGTTTTTAATGGTATGAGAAGAGCTATTTCACAAATTTATCATATACTTGATTATCAAAATAATGACAATGCTGATGAAGAAGTCATTACATAGAACTCCACGACTGGATGATCAGTATGACTTATATGCATTAAATTACATCAATCATTTTTCATGTGTAATATTTTAGTCATTGATTAAATCATGTCCTACAAGATAGATAAATGGTTCCTGTAACTGAAATCTAAACATCAACTAAATTTTATTTTAACACTTATCGGTTAACACTGATCCAGGGGGACAGGAGTTATGGAATTGTAATTGATGAATTTCTACAAAAAACTGAATCATTTTTCCATGACAAAAACTGTTTCATAATTTTTAACTTTCAAATTCCCACAAACAGTGTTCTTTTTTTTAAGTGTGAATGAATTCCAAGAAGGTAAAATCAAAAACTCTCTCACCTTAGGTCATTTTTTTTTATATAGTGCAAAACAAAATACCCATATTTACATTTATAAGATTATAACAATAAATTTTATAATGCAAAAAGCAATTGTTTTGTTTACCAAGCTTGATTATCAAATTTTTATTAGTTTCTTGACTAATAATGTGAATGACAGCATTTTGACTTTTATATTTTGTTTAATAGAAGTGCACACCCTACAATAGCAGTTACTGGAGTAGAGAAGAACATAGTATAAAAACAGCTTATAAATTTTATTTTAATTGTGCACTCGGGAATCAAGATAAAATCCTCATATTATTTGCATATCGTACTCAGTAATTAACTAAATGGTTGAAGAGGAAATGACGAACCATGCCATTTGCCTACACCCATGGTTTGGCATGAACTTACAAACCACTTCACTGACTGCTACTTTTGTATGACAAATATATTTGGATTTTCAAAAAATAGAAAGTTCATAAAATGTGCATGTGGTCCTCAGCTCTAAAGCCAGTACCACATTGAAAAGAGTTACCTGTACCTGTACTACCATTAAATCCAATATTGTAAGTACTTTGTACTTTATTATACAAAGATGGTAAATGACATAAAAAATTTTGAATTCTGTACATTCACAAGTTTAAGTGATTATTTAGCAGCAAACAAACAAGAAATTCATCAGATAATTTCATTCATAGAATATATCCAATGTATCAGAATGGAATAAAAAAAATACCTAATTTTTGAAATTGATGAAATACATTTGATTTTTTTAAAGTATCTAGTAAAACTGAGTTGGTAAGAAAGCTTTATTAATAAATCACTATGAGGCGATTTGATTTTGATTTATATAAACAATATAAAAAAGGAAAGCTATATATAAAGCCATTTATGTATTTGAAAAGTTTGATGAATCTGAATGCAAGATGTGTGAGGCAGATGAAACAAAATACCTATGGTTAAGTAAAGAGATCTTTCATAAAGGTAGATGAATTACTGATGGAAAGAAGGATCCTAATTGAACTAATAAAATAATTTGTGGGAGAGTAATGTCATATGAATTTGAATCAACAGTTAAAAAATAAAGAAATTATTATTATTATTATTACTATCAACAGTAAAGAAATTATTAGATAGTTTTGCAATGTGGTTTTAAAGAAGAATTTAAAAGCAGAAGAAATGATAAATTATTGACAAGAATTGGAGAGAGAAAAGTTTGATGAAGATGATAAAGAGGAGGAATACATCTTTGTTGAGGCTTAAGCTGTGTAGAAACTCTCATCAAAGAGGGAAAAATGATATGAGAAAGAACACCGGGATCCCAATTCAATAGGAATAAGCTATTAGATAAATAAAAGAAAATTTTCAGAATTAAAAAAAGGAGCCAATTAAAACCCATCAACCATCAAACATGGATGAAATTCTAAAAAAAAATTTCCAAAACTAATTTTTTTCAATGTATAAAAAGTCTGTATAAAATCAATGAATGCAAGTAAATAAGAAGTAAAATTATAAGAAGTAAAATTAATAATTTTACTTCTTATTTACTTGCATTATATTATATTCTTATATGCAGTAAGAATGTAACATTAATCTCTGTAGATTATCAATCGCTGAGTAGATTATTAAGGTATATAACAAAAATTATCATAAACATTTATCAATAAAAGTGACCTGACACTTTTTATCATTTCCAGTTCTGAACAAGATTATTTATAGTACACCAATAGTAATCTGCCAATTTTATTTTTACAAATTAAACTCTCATATTATGTCTGTAAGGTGATATTTCATATAAAATATTTAATAAAATTAGATGCTTAAATATAAATCAGACAAATTAGGAATAAAAATAGTGTGCATAAGAAAAAATATCAGTGGGGTTAAGAAAATATCTGTGAAAAAATACTATATTATTGCAGTGTACAGTTGACTGCATTATCAATTTATATAGCTTATAATACAGAAATAGCTCATTTTTTCCTCAAACTGAATTTGAATGCATAAAACTTAGGTAGAGGTTATGAAATAGCTATTATTTTGTATGTATTTTATATCATAATAAAATATAACTATTTTACATAACTTCTGGGAAAAATCTGACTTGTAAACTTTAATCAATATATTAGTGAAATAATTGTTTCCATAAAATTTCATGTCAATTGGATAGTACAAATACTCAAACATATCTAACCAATTGTACAGTGTACCTCTTTGCTAAAGTATTAAAAAGCATACAAACCAAAATTATACTGTAATCAGTTAGCTTAGAGTGAAGAATAGACTCAGAATAGAGTGAAGAATAAAAAAATATGGCATTTCTGTGAATGAATTCATCATGATTCTGCTGAGTTCAGTTGTGAATTGGCCATATCTACATACAACACTACAATCATTACTCATATAGTCACTGTATAATAAGTTTACTGGAATGTGAATGTAGTATATTCCTAGATTTGTATCTGTACAACTTGAGTTATACCGTTATTTTAACGCCATGTCTGACACTGATTCAGCTGATAATAGTGCACAATTACTAATATCCCCTCTAAAAAAAAAGCCTGCAAAAAAATCCCTTAAGATGTGTAGAAAAACACACCATTTTAAATTACATAGTAATCCAATTGTTTTGATTTTAGATACTGTTAATAAACTACTAACATAAGTGGACGTTATTCTGCTTCAGTATATAATGTAATTCACATTATAGTCTGAAGTACAGACTATAATGTCAGTAGTAATTATAGTCAGTAGAGTATAACTCTACTAATGAATTACAGTCTCCTAAAAAATACAAAACCCCACAGGTCAGTTAAAGGAAAAGTTGATGATTTTGATAAAAACACAATTTGTAGAAAGTACATGAATTTTATTTACTTAAAAATGGTTTAGGAAAATATTTAGGATATGTCACCTCCACTGGAAGACAGTTCAGTTGTTGTCTTAGACAACGCCCTTTATCATCATGTAAAAAAGAAACAATTCCAGCCGTGTCTTGGAAAAAGAGTGATATAGTTTATGATATAGTGATATTGTGATATAGTTTTAGTGATATTGTTTATTTTTTTCATTACAGCTTAGATCAAAAGGATTTATTTTTGAAGAGGTTGAACTTAAGGTACAATTATTGCAAAGGGTTTTACATGTTAAAAGTAATTTAATATGTATAAAATTGATACGTTAACAAGATCCATTAGCAAGAAAAAAAATTGTGCTTCCATTACCTCCCTATCATTGTATACTCAATCCAATTAAGTTAATTTTGGGAAAAATCAAAAATTACATAGCGTCAGAAAATACTGTGTATAATACAATAGTAAAGAAAAAATAAACAACTTTTTCCTACAAATATTGGTCTTCCCCCCCAAAAAAAAAACCTTTTTTTTATGTGGTATAAGTTAATTGCAATAACCATACTACTTGTGGAAGTAATGTATTTTCTATTATTACAGTTCTTTTGGTGATAAAACTGAATTAATATAATAATAAAGATCAAATATTTATAATAATAAAATTTTAATTATAAACTAAACTATCTTCCAAGCCTAGAATAATTTTTTTTTCTTAACCTCCAGAACCACCATTAAGGTATATCTTCAGAGGATGAGATAATAAATTGAGATGAGCATGTGTGAAAAATGCCATGCCTAACCGGGTTCGAACCTGGGACCTCCACGTGAAAGGCTGAGACGCTACCACTCACGCCACGGAGGCCAGCGTAATGGGTTAACTGTATGAGAGCTATAGTTTGTATGAAATATTGTGAATATTTAAAATAATTAAATAAAAATTCTATCATAAAAAGAAGTTATAAAAAATGTTTCGTAATTGATCAATGAATGTGAGTCCAAATAAATGTGAAGATGTTTTAATTCAAGCAAACGTATTTGCAATATATTACATTTGATTTAATTTCACTTTTAAAAATTCAGTTTGTGTAATTTTTGTAACTGACTAACATGAATAAAAATTTAATTTTTTATATTAAATAAATTGAACAAGAGAACTAAGTGACCACAGTATTAGTTGTACATATATTTTTTTCTACAGAAATCTGTATCAATTTAATTTTTTTATCTGTGCAGTTTGTTCAGAAATCAAAACTGCATTAAGAAATCAGTGAAGAACTTGTTTCTGTCCATTAACCGCAATATTAGCTTTACTAATAGCGTTATCCATAGAGTTAATAGAGTTAACCATTCTAGATCTACCTTTATTCCCCCATTAAAATTTTTTTCATTATGCCAATGAAAGATTTAAGAATACTATTTTTTAATCTTCATGTCTTTAAACAGATTTTTCCATCTGCCTCTCTCTAAAAGCAGTTTTGATTTCTGAATAAGCTATACAAATCTGTGTTCTGTATTAATAGTGTATTTTCAAGTCATAACAAGACTAATCTGTCCCAAATATAGTAATATATATCATTTGTCTTTACCACCACAATAAAAAATCTGTCAAATACATCATTTCATTTTTGTTTTTACTAATTTCAGTGAATGTAATTAAAGTAATTAAAAATAATTGACAATTATAAATACAAAAACATAATACTTACATGACTCCTAACAAGCGTTTTTCTAAGTTTTTGATGAAATGCAAGATCATAAAAAGCTGACTGATTTCTAAAGAATTCTATTGTTTTATCTTGATTGAACAAATCATATGATAAGTACTGAAAAGTGCATGAATATGTATTTATAATATATCTTTTTAATTACTATAAATGATTAATAGCAGATGTAAACACTTTTTTAACAATAATAAAATTTAATTAAATGAAAATACAAAAATATTTACATTTTATTTCATTTTACTATAGTTCAGTGGGCAGTTGTCAGTTTACTAAGAGAAATAAACATAATACTAGAAAGAAATTAATGACATCTAATTACTGTATCTAGCCTACCGGGCTGGTCTAGTGGTTAACACAACATTGCAAAAAAGCTGATTTCAAAGTCGAGAGGTCTAAGGTTCAAATCCTAGTAAAGGTAGTTATTTTTATACGGATTTGAGTACAGATCGTGGATACCGGTGTTCTTTGGTGGTTGGGTTTCAATTAACCACACTTCTCAGGAGTGGTCAACCTGAAAGTGTACAAGACTACACTTCATTCACATTCATAAATATCATCCTCATTAATCCTCTGAAGTAATACCTTATGGTAGTTCCGGAGGCTAAACAGAAAAAGAAAACTACTATACTGGTATACAATGTTATTTAAAAAAAAAAGACAAATATTGTTATTGACTAGTTGAAACTATTTATGAGTATATATTATTAATAAGTAATAGGCAGTGACCAAAAAAACTACTCTATACTACTATTAAATTTAACATTATATACATCTATATATTTTATATATGTGTTATATATAACAAGTGCATGAAGATATTTATAGAACATCTTGTTAAATTACTATAAATGATTAATAACAAATAAATAAATTCTTTTTTAACAATAATAAAATTCAACTGAATGAAAATACAAAAAAATGATAATAATACATGTATCTGTGTATATATACATATATATATATATATATATATATATATATAT
>JAAAKQ030220084.1:0-11476 GCA_010016005.3 Zanna intricata | reverse complement strand
GCGTCCGCTGCTACTTGCTTAATGTGATTGCTGAAAAGCAATTTTTCATCAAACAAAACACCTAGGTACTTATGAACCTATACATTATAATAACGATTATAAGAAAATTTAGTTCTTTATTAGTAGTGAATAAGATATATTTACAAATTTTTTTAAGTTCTCAGACTTTAAACCAGCTCGAGCTAACAGCATCGCCTTTACGCGCATGTAGTAGCAATATATATTAAACGATAACATCAAAATTTATTAACGATTTGCATAATATGGATAGAATATTGAATTATTTTTTCTAGGGTCGGTATCATTTTAAAGAAATATTTGTGAGAATAAGTGATTTATGCTAGTCCAGTTTCATACAGTGTCTCTAAAATAGCTTTACAAAATTCTGATTGCAGTTGCCTTCAGGTGAAGGATGGAAAATTTACGGCTCCTTTTTTGCTAGTCACTAATTTTACAATTCATTTTTTGAATTGTATAAATAAACTAATTTTATTTGTAACTTATTTTTTTCCAAATTGCGTTAAAACAATTTGAAGGTTGGTCGTCGTAATCTCTTCAGCCAAAAATCCAATCAGTCAGTTTCAATACAGTGATAAACGAAATACATTATTTCTGTACGATACAGAAATAAATAGATAAATAAATTATTTATTTATATATGTATACAAATTCTTTTATAGGAGATAGGATTGTAACATTATAATTATATACAAGATGGAAAATAATTATATCTATTTACCATCTTGGTATGAAACCAACAATTTACTTGAAGTAGAAATCTTCAATTATTCATTATTCTGTATTCATTAAAAAATGATTATATTACTTTAAATATATAAAATACACCATCAGTAATCTGTAGTTATGGTCGGTAACAGAGATAAATGTTTTTTCTGAGTCTGCATGCAGTTTTATGAGGACAGAGTAAGCAAAGAACTTTCAGGATAGTAAAATGTAAACGTTTTATAAAAATAAAGAAGGTGCATGAACATAAAAAAGCATTTTGACCTTAAATTTATTATTCGTTTAATTATTTTCTATCCAATTATAAATTTATTACCGGAGATAAAATAACTGATGAGAATTTTAAAATAAAAAATTTATTCAGTCTAAATACTTGAAATAAAGTTGTTATACTAAGTAATATTTCCTTAAGTTTAATGCTAAAATACTAAATTAAGTACAGCTATAAAGTGTATATGTTAGTTGCGTTAAGGTTAAAATTTTAATAAGTAATTATTATTATAATGAGAACTTATTACTTCAAATAAGTATTTAGTGATAAATATTTTATTATTTAGATAAATATTTATCACAAGCATTAATTGAATTGAGAATTGTATTTCAGTTGTCAGTAGTTAATGTTTATTATTTAAAGAACAATTCAGTTCATCTTTTTTTATTATACGTACATTAACGAAAATTGAGATGTCATTTATCGAAAGAATTTTGAGAGTATATCTACATACACAATTTCTACTGCCTAAGATTTTTTAATTATTTTTAACTATGGCTTTAGCTGAGATCCAAAATTTCGTTCTGTTATTCAATTCTGAGAATATAAATTTGTTTATCATGCGTAAAGTTAAGTGTTCTCAATATTCTTACTTTCATTTTATATTTGAAATAAAAATTCTTCAGAATTGGGCCTATGATGATAAATTTTACTCTCTGTTTTGGAAGTCTATATATTATTTTCAACAAGTTACTAAAAGAAAATATCAAATGACATCAAAAATAACATCTTTCAGAAAATATCTTAGTCTTGATTATCTGTAGTATAATCAAGTTTTTATTATACTACAGATAACCAAGACAAGATTCATAGTTAATTTATAAACTTTTTTAGCCTTTGAAAATCATATTCTTGTTTTGCACAACGTTTGGAAGATGTCATCCTTAATCAAATCAGTAAAAATGATAAAATTGTCATTTATCTAGAGCTGTTTATTTTCTTACAGGCTAGATAAATCCTTTGATTCAAACCAATCAGAGCCACTCTCAGAATCATTTTAGAGCAAAGCGACATTTACCTTATTCAGCAGAACGCCTCTTCTTACCATAAAAGTTCGATTCCTCTACTTTTGTGTATATCCCATTGTTCGAGTAGTTATTTCCTATGATGTCTTTTTCTACCAAATGTAATTTTATTTACCTTTTATAACAGTGACTGACTAAGATGATAAATTTAATTCTGTATATTTTATTTTTCTTAAATATATTTCTAATCTTTGTCATTTTATGGTTCTGACCATGCTAAACACGTAAAATATCTAAAGGTAGAGGAAAAAAATAGATATTAAAGTAAGTGGGAAATTTTACTTTTATATATATATTGTGCTTTTAGAATTATAATTACCGATAACGAATGAGACATTTACAGTCACTAATAGCTGGTCTGTTATAGTAAACTAGGCGCGGGGTTCCTGCTTTCGTAAACTCGGTTATCTAGTTCAGAGGACAACGAGTAGAACAGATTGAGAAGATGTCCAAAAAAGCCTACATCGAAGGCAAAGGGTGAGTCAATAATCATTGATGTAAATGTCCGCCGAGGCATTTCGGGGGCATCCCAAATGAGGCTTGGCTGATGATTGTCATAGGTAATCAGTTAGAGGGTCAAGAAGACGACTCCCGTTAAAGCCCATCAAGTATATGAACGGGGGGGGGATGGTGTGGTGACCGGAATCGTCACAAGGGGGGGGGAGTGTCTTCCCCTACGAGTGTTTGGATATACTTTTGAATGCAATTTGCGACTATATATTAATTTTTGCGTGGCTGTTAATTTTTCAGTCACTAACATTGACTGGCTTTCTTGTAATAAAACTATTGTTCCATAGTAAACTTCTATCAGTTCGTGCAGCCAAAATAAGAATAATGACTTCTAATGGCGATAGAATTAATCGCTTCAAAACGATCAATTCTTTTGGAGATAATCTTATCCACATCAGAACTCTAGGACAAACTCCTATCCAAATCAGCTTCTCGATACTTGACTATAACAAAGCGGAAGAGGTACTGTCGACAGTTATATTAAAATTATCAGTTTTCTTTCCTGGATGAAATGTACTAAAACAGACTTAAGTAGCTCAGAGAATTTTGTCCATGAACAAATAAAATGAATCTGGAAGACGGAATGATGACTGTTTCTATATTAGGGAATTTACACCTAATTAAATAACAAGATTCTCTTCCCAATGGCGAATATGTCTTAGTTCTTCTTGATAAGCAAATTGTAATAAGATTGAATATTGGTGGTTTATTCCAGTACTGTTTATTGGTTTCTTAACCGCTAAAATTTCTGACTTTTTCCAAACTAATTCGCTTGGGCAAAACTACGGAATAAATGAATATCAATATCTCCAGATATCAAGACCAATTATGTTGGATTACCAACATAATTTACAAAAAAAGAGGGGGAAGAGGAACATTGGTTTGGCTGATAGTGAACTGGATCCGGGGGGGGGAAGGGTACAGCCTTCTGTGGAGTTGTAGTTCGTCCTTGCTTGCAGGGATGAGCTGGGATGATGGAAGCACAGGGACTCCCCGATCCCTCTGGTCTGGAGTGAGTCATAGAAGAACTTCGAGTCACCAGAATCAAGAGGGTGAATATGTGAATAGATGATCCGATTCATTTATCGGAACTTCCGTCCCGGAGCTGAGTTATGTTTAATTCCGGGCCCGGCCTCGGGGTAACGAAGAACGGTGAGCTTAGCTTGCTCCCATTACAACAAAACAAAGATTAACAAAGATATCAAGACCACTCGTTTCGTTTTATATCTGCTGCCCATAAAATAGGTTTATAAAACTATTATCAAATGAAAATCGAGAAGTTCGCTCTCAGAAATTTCACAACCTGTTTATCAATTTATCTAAGGCTGAATGAACGGGTTTCCCAGTTCATGTAAGGATTCAAATCTTAGTAAAGCTAGTTATTTTTATACGGATTTGAATACTAGATCGTGGAAACCGGTGTTCTTTGGTGGTTGGGTTTCAATTAACCACACTTCTCAGGAGTGGTAGACCTGAGATTGTACAAGACTACACTTCATTCTCATTCATGCATATCATATTCTTAAGTAACACCTTACGGTAGTCCCGGGGGCTAAACAGATAAAGAGAGAGTTCATATAAGGATTACCAGAAAAAAAGGATTTATTTATTTTTAATAAAATCTAGGTCAACCTGTAGATTAATTTTATAGTATAAGCGAATGATGGTACAAATCTATTGAATTTTATAATTAATAAGAGCGCACGAGTTTTATAACTAATAAGAATTAATTATTGCAGGCCTGTATAATTTGAACATTAATATCATTGCATAATAAGATAAGAAAATAATCTGTAAATACTATTTCTTTTGCTACAAACCATTTTTAAGCATACATTATAGAATTTACGTAAATTCCTTCAGTTTTCTTTGCACTCCTGTCGCAAATAAAGTCTTATCTCTGAGAAGATTTGAATACCAATTCGGATTAAAAAAATCTGGAACTCGTTAAAAGTTCAGGTTGAAATGACGAACTTGTATTTCTCATACAAATTGCTTTCACCCTCTAATCAATCCAATACTTTGTTACACAACGCATTATCATCTTTACTCTTATTTTTGCCCTATTATTCTAATATTTAGTCTCCAAACTGAAATAATCTGTAGAAAATATATATCTTTTTAAATAATATTCATATTTTCTTCAAAGTTATTTTATTTTTTTCAAAATAAAAAAAAACTTATATACCTTTCAGTAAAATTTTAATCTTCGTTTTTAATTCGATTACCCCAAAAGTTAATATTTTACATAATAAGTTTAAATTTACATAACATTATCAATAGTAGTTTATTAAAAAATGTTAAAAGTGTTATTATACATTTTAATAATATCAAGAATTTTTTTCAACTCATCAAGATAAAAAAATATTATTAAATTTTATAAAGAAAAACTAATTTTTTTTTCATAATTAACAAGAGTTAAATTATACTTCTAGTAATATTAGAATTTGAGTCCAGCTTGAATAATTTTATTAAAAAAACAATAATTGTTAACGTATAAAAGTTATCTACAGGAACCATGATTATAAGTTAAGTTATCTGGTGTACTTTTATATTATTTTGCACTCTGTGCTTTTTTTATTGTTTTCGGGTTAAAGGTTTAATTTTTGGATTCGGACGATTGAGAACGTTATGTGGGTTTGATTGACCGTGTTTTTTAATATTAAATAGAGTTTTGGAATACGGATTCATTTTTTAACGAGTAATTTAATTTACCGAACTTATTATCAGAGGCAATATGATTTATAGTTGTCTGGCTGCTATTTTTGTAGATAGTGTAGGTTACTGACGAATTTATATGGAGTTGTTTACGATATGGGGTAGTTTTTTATCTTAAGATAACAATGTTATAATTTGGTGAATAATTTATTTACTGACATAACTTAACTGATAAAAGCTGATAATAGAAATAATGAATTATCTGTTGCTAATAACGTTTACTAAGGTAGCTTTGTATAGCAAGCTACTGTTTAACATTTAAATAATTATTGTGCAGCTGTGGTAGTAACCTGGCTACTTTAAAGTGATTTAAATTAAATATAAAATTAAATAAAATATTAGGAATTACAATTTGAACCAGGGAAAAATAATGAAAAGGGTAACTCCTTACCTAGCGACGATGGGAGTTTGGTTAAGGCCAAAGGGTCATCTAAGGGGTTGAGCAAGAGGCTCCCTGTTTGCAAAGGCAAGAAGACGGTTCGCCCGCCCTCTTCAGAGGAAGAGGATTTGACTTTAGATAGCTTGAAGAATCTTACGAACCAACTGACGTTTGCCATCGTTACCTTGAGGCAGAATTTGGGTGCGTCGCTTCCTGAGTTGATCGGGAGACATCAGAAGGAACTCGTCGCTATCGAGAAGGGACTTCCAGTGCTAACTGAGATGTCTCCACCTCTCACCGTCATAACACAGGCCACTCAAACTGGGGCTATAGACGAGAGACAGATCTCTAACTTGTTCACAAGTAAACTAACAGACGACGAGTTGAATATTCTACCTAAGCGCTTATCGTCATCGTTTGTAGATAGAATGAAACATGAAAGAAGCCTATGAACAATGGCAAATGACAGATGTAGCTTCATCGATATATCTTCGCTGAGGTAAGTGGGCGATGAGAGTATGTCAGACATGAACTTCAAAACCGGTGACATCATTCAAGATGTATCTACTGTTATGGGATCGGCGTACCGAGTTCCGCCAAATACAGAGTCTACTACAACTCAGAGTCTGGTGAACGTGGTTCTCCCGAAGTTATTTTGCAAGTAATAAAGAAAGTTTTGGTGAAATCCCCTACGCCGATATTCACCTTACCAAATGGTAGCCTTTATATTTAATAATTGTAAAGAAGATACTGACCTATTTATTTAAGAATTGTGACAAACCAGTTTCGATTACCACGCAGACATCCACCAGAGGAGCAGGTCGGAGCCGCTCGCGATCTGCATAAGCCAAAAGGTCGACTCCTCCTGTCGAAGAGAGTCGCACTATAGTGGTAAAGGCCTCCGGCAAGTCTTATGCCGATTTGTCGAGGACCATGAAGACCTCGGTTACAAGAGATGAAGCAGAGGACGTCCCCTTGTTGCGTAAGAGACGAGAAGGAGAACTACATGTTTGTATTAAGGGAGTATAGAAAGCAGAACAATTCAAAGAAGTGCTTAGAGATAGGGCTGCCGATTTGCAGGTTGACTTAGGGACGAGAGCTGGAAGAAAAGCCATAGTCCACATAAAGGACATTGATGCTGAAAACACTGAGTCAGAGGTTCAGGACGCTATTGCACAGGTGTTGGGTCCATCTGAAGACTTCAAGATTTCATCAATTCGGCCTGCATACGGTGAAACCAAGAATGTCACCATCATCACGACATATAGAGCAGCGATGAGAATTATTGAGTCCAGAATTAAAATCAGATGGGTACATTGCAGAGCTCAAATATGGGAGGTAGAAGATAAATGTTACAGATGCTGGGGATCTGGACGTAAAAGCGCAAATTGTAAGGGATCCAACCGCACTGAACTTTGTTTCAACTGCGGGGGAAAAGGGCATAAGATAAGCGATGATGGGGAACAAAAAAAATGTCTGGATTGTGGTGGAGTTAGTCATCGCAACGGATGGATGTGCGCCTTATCGAAGAATTATTAGGCTGATGCTGACAAACGCCAATCGTAGTGCACTCTCTGACGATCTCGTGAGTACGTTACCGGCAGGCTGGCATGGCAGCTGTTGAGAAGACAAAGGTTTAATCTCTTTGGAGCTGACAGAGGTAATAATAATAGGCGGATACATCTCGTCTAATTGTGATCTGGAGAGTTACGCAGCATTCATAGACAGCTAACATACAATTATAACAAATACTAATAAAACAATAATTATGGGGGATTTCAATTGTAAACCTCGCCGGCCTCCGTGGCGCGAGTGGTAGCGTCTTGGACTTTGTAAATCTCGACTGACGGGTAGCAATTACACTAACCGTAAGTTATTGACCGATCTTATGTTGTCAACAGGGTTGTACTGTATAAACGACGGTACATTCACCTTCCGAGCAAGTGGTCATGCCACAGTTCTTGATTTGACCTTATTGGACGAAAGATGAAAAAATAGCTCTTGCTCCTGGCAAGTTTTAGACGATGAAATCGGTAGTGACCACATGGCTACAATTCTGGTGACACTCTCCCCTATCAGACAAGCGAATGGCCTCGGCGTTTATCACAGCGTCAATTTTTAACTCAAATTTTTTAACTTTCTAATTAAAAATTCTAAGGCAGCCAGCTGGCGTAAACTCTGTCAGGATTTGGATGAGGAACCGTGGGGTCGGGCCTATCAGATTATTACCCAGAAGTTTGGAAGAAGATTACCCGTCCTCACGGAAGATCAAGCACGTGCGCAGATAGGTAAATTATTTCCCTATGAGGTAGACATGGATATTGTAGTAAACGAGCGCAGGAGGTTCAAGTTGGATGAAGTGACTTTTGCAGTTAGAAGGCTTTCAGCAAAGAAGAATCCTGGCCCGGACGACATCCCAGCCGCAGTATTAAAAGGTCTGCTTGGTACAGCACCCTGGACATTGGTCGAAGACTTAAACTACGGCCTGGAGAATAATTCTTTTCCAAGATGTTTAAAAGAATCTCGGCTCGTGTTTTTAGCAAAACACAAAGATAAAGGCACTGCACAGGAGTTCCGTCCATTGTGTTTGATAAATAATTTGGCAAAATTGTTGAATGTTAGCAGACAGAATATTAGAAGAATTGGAAGACTCAGGTGGTCTACATGAGCATCAGTTTGACTTCCGGAAAGGACGTTCAACAATTCAGGCTGTTAACAAAGTCATCACCTAGTCTGAGGGGGTCAGGTAGGGTACTTGGAGGACTAGACAGCTTCCGACATTGAACCTATTAGACGTAAAAAACTGGTTCGGCACGGTAATATTACAAGCCATAATGACAGCGCTATGGGATCGTGGAGTTAGCACATATCTTCAACGTCAGATTAATAAATACCAACACAATATATGGATATACGCCGATACAGAGAATACTACGATTAGCTTTAAGACCACCAGCGGAGTTCCGCAAGGCCCTGTACTTGGCCCGCTCCTGTGGTCTATTGTTTACGATGGAGTGTTGAGACTTGATCTGCCGGTCAGCACTGAGATTGTAGCGTACGCTGATGATATGGCAATAACGGTTGCTGGTATATCCGAGGCTGAAATTGAAGAGAGGGGCAACCAATCGTTGCTAGTCAAGGCTTGGATGGAGAGACACGGCCTAGAACTAGCTCCAAATAAATATGATTTTATAGCACTGACTGGAAGGAGACGTGTCGGCCACATCAACCTGAAAATCGGCGATAATCTCCTGGCTTCTAAGAAGATCATAAAATATCTTGGAGTTGTGATTGACCGCTCACTATCATTTAGTGAGCATATTAGATATGCGATCGGAAGAGCTGACACAGCTCTCAAATCGCCTCAGCTGCTTACGTCCAACAGGATAGTACCTCACCCGGCTAATCGAAGACTAATAGTTTCATCGGTCTCATCTGTCATTATACGCGACCCCAGTTTGGCGAAAGGCGATATCAAAGAAAAGAAATTTGCTAGCCTTACAGTCTGTGCATAGAAGATCTCTGCTGGGCGTAATCTCTGTTTACCGTACCGTGTCTTAACAGGCGGTGTGTGTGTTGTCATTGGTGCCACCAATAGATCTACTTATAGGAGAGAGTTGCGACCGGTACGGTGGCAGAGATAGAACAGAGGCCCAATCTGAACTCAGACACATTTGGAGAAATAGATGGGCGGTAGGTGATAAAGCACGCTGGACAAAGAGACTCATCACAGATCTTGACGCTTGGTGTTTTAGGAGGCACGGGGAGTTGAATTATTTTCTTACACAGGCCTTATGCGGCCATGGTACCTTCGGGAGCTATCTGCGTAGAATAGGCAGAAGGGAGTCCCCGGATTGCGTTTATTGTTGACACTCCTGAACATACACTTTTTGACTGTCCTGCGTGGGAGGAAATCCGCAAGAGAGCGGGCCTGTCGAAAATTACACCTGATGATTTTATTCAACACATGCTTCGTTCGCGACATACTTGCAATGCTATTGATAAATTCGTAACATTGGTGCTGAGAAAGAAGGATGAAGTGGATAGGTTACCAGGATTCTAGATTGCTGTGTTTCAATCCTGTTCCAGACCGGAAGATGGACTTCGGACCCTTGAACCCTCACGCATACCCCGGACGGCGAACACACGTACACATACACGGAGGGGGAAGGACAGCCTCATGCTGAGTCGCCGCGCATCCCTGCTTACGAGAATGGGCGGCGATGAGGACGCACGAAAGAAAGAAAAAAAAATAATGTGATGTGAATGAAGAACTATGAATGAGTGAATGACTGTTGTAGAATTGAAGAGCGAAGAAGATGGAGCATAGACCACAATCATGTGGTGAAGAATCAGACTGAAGGGAGATAGAGTGACGGATAGCCCTCTGCTGAGTCGTCACTCGTCCAAGCTTGCTCGGATGGGTAGCGATGATGATGCACGGGAACTCTGGATCCTCTGAACCAAAGGCACCTTCCTGAGGCTGTTTTATGCTTAACTGTGGGTTCGGTCTTTGGGAGGAGGAGAAAACGGTGAGGGAGGTTTAGTCGGTAGGGGGCAGGTTACACTTCTTAGCCGCTTAGCAAGGCTGTTAATTCGCTAGGTGGGCTAGCTTGGGACAATTAATGTTCCCGGTTCAGAGCTTGACACACTCGTTGGTGGCGTTCCATTCCTTCGCAACTCATCGAAAAAAAAAAGGAATGGTGATTATAAGAAAATCTGTTGAAAAAAAATTTTTTTAATCAAACTTAATCATATTAATAAGAAATGACCCTTCATTTGCATCATTATCTTCTGTCATCCGTCTTCTAGCTTGAATAAATCAGAAAGAAAATTTCAATGTAAAAAAATTATTTCAAAAGCTTTATGCCTAAGCCCAGAATAACTTAGAGTGATGACTCAGCATGACAAAGAAAAACTGTAATATTAAATTTAAATTATAATTCTTGAATAATAATTATCTTTATTCATTCCTTTGAACATGCCGCTAAATCCTTATGTACAAGTACATGTTATATATGTAATATAAGTACATATATTACATAACCAAAAATTATTTCAATAAATGAGAGTAATATTTTTTTTTTTTTTTTTTTTATACTTTATTGTATTTACTTAATCATGCCTATATAAATGTAATATTTTTTCCAAATGAGTAAAGAGTTTAGAAGATTCCTGTATAGAAAATCTGAGAATCGCAAAGTATTTGTAAGTACGAAAAGTTATTCCGAATGATATAAATTTTGTAATCTCTTTATTCAGAAGTTGAAATTTATTTTTATTCATATAAAAAGTTTTCATTAAAAAAAACTTTGAAAGTGAATATCTGAAGAGTTCCATTAATAATATTTTTTTCGAATACTTGATAGAAAATATATAATGATTTTACATTATTGTATTCAATAAGTAATAGTTGATAAATAGAAAGTTATTTTAAACTAAAATCGAGTATTTAATTAAACACGAATGCTCAATAACTTTTTTTAATTATAACTTAATTGTAGTTGTTTTTTTACTGTTAGATAAACTTAATATATTTTTTACTGCATTCTGTAATCTAAAAAAGTCTGATTAAATTGCAATTGTCCAATTATTTTTTTATATTAAGCATGAAGAATTTAATTAATATTTAAAACAAATTATGTAACAAGAAAAGATTAAAACTAATTTAAATGATTAAATTTTCTAATAAATCATATTTCAAAATATTCATCATAAATCAGAATATTCATCTGTTAGTATGATTGATGATTTCCAAAGAAAGCAGGAGCAAATAAATGTGAAGAATACAGAACAATTAGCTTAACTACTCATGCGTCAAAAATCTTA
>JAAAKQ030220051.1:0-11476 GCA_010016005.3 Zanna intricata | reverse complement strand
GAAAATAATTTACATATTTAAATATATTATAACCTATACTGGGCTGGAAAATAATTTAAAATCTAAATATATTATTATACAACATTTTACTGGAAATTAATTTAAAATTTAAATATATAATTAAACTACATTTTGACTGGTTAAAGTTTAAATGAATTTTTAAACTAGATTTAGCTGGAAAATAATAAATAAAATAAAATAAATCAGCATCCTCCTTACTGCTGAGAGTAACATACACAGTGTCTCCTTCTCCGCAAGCGATGTGTCCAGATAAACACTGAAACTATACCTCTTCAATGTATCAGCGCCCGCACCCATGACATACGAGACCTCCTGTATTATATCACCTGGTTTAATTGCGGAATCGGTTGTAGTATCGTCACTCTGGTTTCTACGGTGTGCCAAATTAATAAATCGGCATCTATCGCCCACGCTAACCGTTGAAGGCTGTATGCTTTTAATTTTCTCCATGATATCCGCTAGCCACTTCCTCTCGAGTGACCCCAGATGCTGTTTATCCGTCATATCATTCGCGGGAAAGTTGGCCCACTCGTTTTCCTTCACAGGATCTGTTTGTCTGGGTAATTCCGGCATAGGTGGCGACGTCTCCAATAGTGCAAGGGAGTAAACCTTGCATATAGCAGCGAGCTCCTTCCCAAGCTGGAAAATGAATTTGGATAACCCATGTCCATAATTTTGTCTCAAAGTCACCATGGCGAACGCCAGCTTTTTTGTCAAGCCCTTTAAACCACCAGCAATTGGGTCTTCTCCTTCTTTCCTTTGGATACAGGCGGCTTCTTGCTTTTAGCCTCAGAAGTACGCGGGGTATTCCTGGAGCTCCTATCATTCTTCGGCAGGGACTTCCATCTCTGCAAATTTGTATCTGTAATCTACGCCCAGTCCCGCGTAAATTGACACTCCACTCGATATATTTTTGGCGGTGAATAAAAATACAAGAAAAAAATCTAAGAAAAGAAAAAAATGTATGGGGTCAAAAAAGTTTTTTTTTTGGGGGGTCGGAAATGAAAGAGGGGGCCCGGATCGATGGTGATGCGGGGGGAGAAGGATATAGGCTCAAGGGGGAGCGAATAAACTGGAAAAAGGAATCCCCTTATAATCGTAACGTGGGACTTAGAAAATTTTCTAAGTACTCACCTCTGTTATTGTAGAAAATATTTCACCTTGTTTGTTACTATTATATGATGTCACTTAATTGTACATTCTTGCTATAGGACTTAGAAAAAATTTCTTATAGTTAGACCGGTTAAAAATTTTTATATAAATCAATGCACAAAACACTGTTTGAAAAATCGAAATATCACACTAATCCGTAAACCAAAAAACTTAAAACTTTGTAGATATGTCCACCAATATTCCACCGACAAATCCCAAAACAAACCATATCCAGAAACACCGAAAAACCAATCCAAAAACTGTAAAAACTCAGAGCTTATAGAGAACGTCTGATTCGACGGAATCCACAACTCGACTGGGGAAATTTTATAAAAATTTCGCCAACATAACCCCATTTTTTATTAAGCTCAGTACATGCGTACCGTTTAAAAAAAAACTTTGCCCCAAAAGTTTTTCTCCTTCCCCAAAAATTGATAAAATCTATCACTTAATTTATTGCATATTTTTTAAAGGAACTTTTTTATGTCTTCCTACGCACAGTAATAGCAAGCGGGGTGCAAACGGTCCCACCCAAGATACTTTGGAAGCAATATTGTGGAAGGGAAGCCGACTAAAGTTAAAAAAATTGATTTTTGAATTTTTTAAACTTTTGTGTCATGAAACTCGTGTATCATTATTTTTCCACTTAATAAATAACCAACGCCGGTAAAGTACAACTTTTTTGTCAGCTTTTTTTGATTTAATAATTTTTTTTTTTTTTAAGTACGTTAAAGTTTTAAAGTTTAGAAATACTATAAAATGTATCCTCTACTAAATCACTTTTATTAAATGCTCCGTACGATGAAGTTCAAACTTTTTTTTTTAATTAGAAAAGCGATTCTTTTCCGTAATGTTATTTCCTTCAGAAATCATATATTCATGATTAATTTAGGGTTGTAATGAGTCGTTTGATCCTTCATTAATAAACTTCCGATGACGAACTAGCATAAAAATCCTTTACGTATATAAAAAATGCGTTTATATGCAAAAATTCGTGTTTTCTCATTCAGGTATTTAAAAATGTTGAGATACAAAATTCGTTTATTATTGTAACAATGGCAGTGCAGTTGTTTTAACGGTAGAAAATATGTATTGTTTTTTCCCCTAAAACGGACGAGAAAGTAAAATTACTTCGTTGGAAAAGACTCCATTATAGCTGGTTTTACGTGTGTAAGAGGAAAATATACCTAATAGGGTCTTTTCTGTTATTCCCCACCATTTATAAAATTTCAGTTTCCATTTTTTTAACTCCATTATTATAGTACTTTGTGGTAGGATTACGGTAAAATAAGTAGCAAAAAAATGGTCATATTTTTTTTTGCGTGTTTGTTCAACATTAAATTAAATTTTATGTTCAAATCAAATTAAATTTGAAAGGTTAGAATTATTTATTTATTATATAAAATTTAAAGGTTAGTATTATTTCTAATTAATTAAATTTGTAAGTTTTTAGTATGAAAAATGAAAGGACGCTTATAATTAAAAGTATTTTAAACGGGCTAAATCGTCTAATCGAGCATATTTACTTTTTCATGCTAAAACTAACCGCAGCCTTCTAGCGTGTGTGAAAATATCATGCCTGCCCGGGATTCGATTCCGGCACCTCCAGATGAACGACTGAGACGCTACCACTCACGCCAAGGAGGCCGGAAATCTTCACCTTAATGTTATAAATATTGACTGGATAATTTTTTCATTTTTCTTCTGTAATTTCCTGTACAAAATTGCATTAATACCGCATCTTTTATTACCAACAGTAAAAATTTAACATTCGTTAAATTTTAGAAACTAATGTATTTTAATCAGAAACTGACGTAAGATTTAATAGTTAACAAACATCCAAGAAAGGCACAATATTGTATAATAGTACTTACTAGGATAGTCTCAAGAGTTGGTTGTTAAACTTAAATATGGAGTAAAACGAAAATAAAATTAACATACGATGTGCAATCACGGAAAGGTAGATTGGAAATCTTTGATAACGTTCGGAGTGGGAGGAATGGGGAAACAACGAATTGATTTGGTGAATTGTATTGATTTTATTATTATTATTTTTTTTAATAGATAAGCTGTATCTTTACAGGCACGATATTAGTGTAAAAACGGCTCTGAGATAAAAAAAAACAATTAAAGGTGGAATAAAATATGGAACAGTGAAGTATCTTACGCGTAGCATCTAATAGATACATTGGAAATGATGTATGACTCAGAAGTCTGTATCGTTAGGAGGGTAGAGGGGATAATACTATAATTAGCTGTGGACTGTCTCTTTCTTCTGTTTAGCCTTCGGAACTACCGTAAGGTAGTAGAGGGTGAATAAAGATAATATATATGAACGTGATTGAAGTGTAATCTTATAGTCTATCGCTCCCAAGAAGTGTGGTTAATTGAAATCCGACCGCCAAAGAACACCGGTATCCACGATGTTTTGTTCAAATCTGTATAAAATTAAAACTACCTTTTCTAGGATTTGAACCTTAGAACTCTCGACTTTAAAATCAGCTGATTTGCGATGTCGCGTTGACCACTAGACCGGTTCGGTGGGCTAGTAGCGGAAAATCCGACTGCGTCGGAAAATTTCCCTTCACCGCTCCTTTTCTTTAGTACTTTAAAAGAAACTGCCATTTAGAAACGAAAAATCTCTATGAAAAATCGTTAAATACTTACTATAAACAAGAGTAATAAAAAAAAACTTACTATAAAAAAAAGTAATAATAATTTTAAAATTCATTTCCCTCGGCCATTGATTTATCTTCAGTAAAATGAAGAAAAGTTATATTTTTTGACTAAATTTCAGTTTACTAATTTAACTATATAATTCTGTCATTGTTCTCGCCTGATTTTGGGTTAAGATTAGATGACGATGTTAAAGATAGCTGTACGGTTCCCTTAGATGAAATATTAATTAAGAAGGAATTTACACAAAACTTTTATATGAATGAAGCATTATAAAATTTTTATTTTCATTCGTAAAAATCGAGTAAACTGTTATTAAAAATCAAGAATAAAAAAAAAAACTTTTTAATCATTTCTTCTAATAGGTGAGCGACGAATTTTTTTTTATAGTCTATCTCTCTTTCAAATTTATACATGATTAAAGTTACATCGATTATAAAAAAAAAGAAGAAAAAAAGAAATATTAATTTATTGAATCAAAATTAAAAATAGTAATCAAAACTCCAAAAACAACGATTTCACGAATCACAATTTGATCTTTTTTTTCTTCCTTGTACGAAGCAAAGGAAGTATTGTGATCGCGAAAAATTTCGGTTTTCAGATTTCAACGGAAATATCCGTTTTGACCATCCCTGAATCCATTTTGACAAGCTTCGGGGTGACGTCTGTACGTACGTACGTATCTCGCATAACTCCAAAACGATTAGCAGTAGGATGTTGAAATTTTGGATTTAGAACTGGTTTTAACGTCTAGTTGTGCACCTTCTCTTTTGACTGCAATCGACTGAACTAAAAGTCTCCAAAAAAGCCCAAAATCCCCCAAAATTTGGATTTTGACTTTTCTGAACTGCAGTAATAAGCCCTCATTGAGCACTTTTCAACGATATATCATAAGTGGTACTTATTTTTATTGGCTCCAGAGTTATAGCCAAATAAAATTTTAATTAATGAAATATTTGAATTACAAGGGAAAGGATTACAAGGGAAGGCACATCGGTTCGAATCAGATTTCATCTCCGTTTTTTAAATATTCTTAAATTTGTTTTATTTTTATTTTTTAAATTGAAATATATTGAATTATTAATAATTATTAACTCAAAACAAGTTTACAGTAAATAATAATTCAGTAATAAAAATTAAAAAAATATGGAAAAAAAATCAGAAGTAATTAGTAAAATAAAATTTGATGTACTTTTAAAAATGTGTATGTGTAATTTAATAATCGTACAAGGAATTCATGTGGAGTCCACTTCAGACTTGGTGAAACAACCGTTTATTTAATATCAGTTGAAAGTTATTATTTAGAATAGTATTACTTTCATTTTGAATTTTTTCAGTCTACTGGATAATAAATATCGTATAAAATTTAGTGTCCTCCTGTTTTGTTTTTATTTTCGTTTTGTTGATGGTTATATTATAGTAATTTAAAAAACATAGCATTAGATAGATAATAAGACTTACTTAAAAAGTAATAAAGGGACTTTTACTCTATCCCAATAATTCAGGTAAAATTGTTGAATTAGTAATTGTATAGATATTTCTTGTTAATAATTTCAGCAAGTGTGTAACTGTCCACTTTATTAATGAATCGGAGGATGGTATCTCACTTTCTAATGAAGTAAGTTTAAATGAAGTGCAGCAAAAAAATGTGAATATGTAATTTAATAGGCGAAGAAGGAACTCATGCTGTTCACATCAGATTCTTTTATTTTAAACGAAGGGTTCTATCCCCTATCATTTTGCTGAACAATTTTTTTTCAATAGGGATGTATATTGAAAAAACATTTCGCGAGGCAAGAATCAAGGAAAATGATATTTAAACAATATTAGTATTTAAAAATTTCTTTCCAGATTGATAAGAACCGAAGGAATTTTGCTTGTTCTGTATATAACTTATATTAATTTCCAAATAGTGTTAATTAACTTCTGTAATGTTATTTCCATTACATATGTTTTTTGTTATAAAATCACTAATTTAATTTCCATATAACGTTTAATTATTGTTGATAATATACTATTAATTATAAAAAATTAAAACAAAAATGAACAGTTGTTGATTTTTAACCTTCTACAATTTTTTTTTTGTGATAACACACACCCACCCACCCACACACACACACACACACACACACACACACACACACACACACAGTGAGAGAGAGGGAGAGTGAGAGAGTGAGTGGTGGTGGTGGGGGTGGGAATTTAAGTGCGTGCCACTTATATGTTTGTGTATACACGCAAACATATACACATGATGTATTTAGTGTGTTGTTATGACTCATGAGGTCATTTTGTCTGACCCAATTACAGCAGACGTGAGACCGAGTAACGTATGTATTTCATTCTTAATCATTTGTCTCTTAAATTTTTTTTATTACTTTTGTATATATTTTTTCTTTTACTTGTTCCTCTTTATTGGTTATAATAATTTGTTGTAAAAGAAGCTGCAGCTGCTGTTTGATTCTAATGCTATCACCTGCCGATATGTAATGTTTTATGTGTTTGAAAAAAGTATTATGCAACCGTAAATAAAACGGCTATGTTCTGGTTTTGTTTTGTTTACTTTGGTTTTTTATTTTTACAGCTGCTAAAAGCAGGTTATAATTGTAAAATATAGGTCTAGTTTTCAGTTAAAAAAGAAAAATTATTGTTGACTCCATGTTTATATGAATATATCCTTGTATGTGATATACTTTATCATTGTTTCGTATGGTTAGATGTACGTACTAGTCGTACGTTTTTTGTATAAGAATGAATATTACATCATACTGTAATGTGAGGAGACGATTAATTTTTGTTATAATAATAATATTATCACGCTGTATACTTGATAAAAATGTTATTCCAAACTTGACTTGTATAGGAGATAAAATAAAATATTATTTATATTCAATTTGTTTGTAACCGGATTAAATTATTTTATTTCAAATTAAAAGGGGAATAAAGATTTTAATTAAGGATATTCAGACGGGATATAGATACGTGAACAGGAGCTATGACAAACAACTTGATCTATTAAAACAGGTAAAATTTGTTATTTTTCCCTTGTAAACGCAAAATCTAATTAATAATCTGAACATAGTTTTTCTGAAAAAAAATGTAAATATGGATTTAAAATTCAAACAAATCTCAGATAATAAAATATAAAAAAATGAGATGAGAAGAAAAAAACGATTATCTTTGAATGTTTCCCTGCTCCAGTCTATCCCAGGTCCGGTCGACAACAATACATTTCCATATTTTCCTTTGTGAAACCACTTGACACTATTTCAAAATGAAATCCTCTACCCATTTTCTTCTTGACCGAATTTATCCATCGTTTCTGTAGACTTCCTCTTGTTCTGACTCATACTTTCTTTCTTTTACAGTTTTGGAAGTATTTTTTCATCGTTCATTAAATGTCATTGAATCATAATTTTGGTCATTGTTTTCAGAACTCTACATACTCCTACTTTTTCATACTGTAAAGTTGTCTTTCCCGATGTATATATCTTAGCAGATAAGCATTTTGTCTTAAACGGAAGTTTTTTCTCTGTTTGTTTTTTTTTTTTGTTATGCCTAGGAGGAGCAAAAAGCTGTACCAGCCGCCATCTGCCCGCACAGATGGTAGTGTGGGACTATCACCCACTAAAATACCTCCACCTTCCCCTCCAAGGAGCAACTGGAATTGCCTCTCGGCATAACATCGGCCAGCCCTGGGTGTCGTGGCAGCAGATTACGCTTACCTGCTACTCTTCCCGTTTGGGCTCCTGCAGCGGAGCCACCCTATGGGGTCGTGTTGGCATCCTTAGAGCGCGGTAACTCCCCGCTTGTGGGAAGCCGACACTTTCCTCCTCCAAGAGGCTACCCTTCCCGCCCAACACCTGACCTAAAGGGGCGGCATGAGCATTCAAAAATGCGCGAGTGCCTCTCCCCAACACGCACGCGACCTTTCAACCTAAGAGGGGCCCGGATGCTTCATCGGAAGTATCCCGATCCAGTACACTCTTGCTTGTGCCCTGACCAAAGCATCCTCTGCAAACAGGCTGCCCCCATACCCTACTCGTCGTCACTTTTCGTCATGTTCTTCCCGTGTTTTTAATTTTTTTTTTAATATTTATTTAATTTTTTTTCCGCGCCTTTATACACTCTGACTACCCTAATTTACTAACCTCCTGAAACCCTCTGACCCTAAATCTAGCTTAAAACTACTTCCTCCTAGTAACCCTCTGACCTAATCCTAATTTAAGCCTAATATATATATGTATATATATATATATTTGTTTTTGTTTTTCCCTAGTAGGCGGCAGACCTTGTTTCAGGTCTGTGCCGCCCTTGTTTGTATCTATTTCGGACGGAGGACCTTGTTTCAGTTCCGAGACCGTCCGCGGTGAGAGTAACCTCCTGTTCTCTGGGAATCACAGGGGAAGGGTGTACCTAACAACGCCTCCTCCAAGCCAGCTCGTGAGTACTCTTCTTCTAACAATTGATATTAAAATATTGCATCTAAATGATGCCTTCATGAAGCCTTACGTCTAACATATTGAAGAAATAGCAAAATACTTATATCTAACACATATTCGCTGCAGCCCCTGTCACATCAGTCGGATGCCCACAAAACCGCCTCTATCTCCTTTGCTTGAAGTATGTTTCTGGCTTGCTACATCCTCCCATTGCCTTCTTCCTCGGAGCATGTATTCCACCCGCGTTTCCGGGGTGAGCCGATTCAGCTCTGAAAGCATCCTCCGGTGTGTCTTCCTCATTGCAATACTGGTAAAGAGAAGTTTTCCTTCTCCGGAACCTGAACAGGTACGCTCCGAACCTTCCTGTGGCCCGTCAGGAACTGTGTGAGATAATAATCAACCTCACCAAACCCCCTTCGGAACTACGGTTCGATTCTGGGGATCAATCATTTGGTCTAGGCTCCGTTCGTGGAGGCTTTCCATGCAGCCTGTCATTCCGTTATCAGTAAACCCCTAGCTTCAAGCTTCGGGTACCTTGGAATCTTCTTTTCGCTTCCTCTGCTCGTAATTTAATGGGTGGGACACCCGCGATGACCTCAAGTGCATCTCCAGATACGGTTCGATATGCTGATGTTACTTTGAGATTGGACCGTCGCTTTGAGTCTACTGTTATTCCTCTGAACCTTCAGCGCGTCCGCCCATACCGGTGCCGCATAAAGAACAATAGAAGAAGCGACAGAGAACAGTAGCCTCCTTCTACTAGTCCTCAGCCTCTCCTTCTTTGAAAAGATTATTCCTAAGTGATGATGGCCTGCCGCCCCGCAGTTGTAGCAGCACTTTGTCCCATCACGACTTTTACATGCCGCTGCGACGTGGCCGTAAGCCCTGCATCGGTAGCAGGACTGCTCCTGCTGTCGGATTTCGGCCCGGCACGACTGCCAGCCCACTCGGATACTTCCGTTCTCAACCAGTTTCTGGGCTTCTTTAATTGATAGCACAATCGTCGCGTTCTGCGAGCAGCCATACGCAGGTCGCAGCGACGTGACTTTTGCTTGCGTATCTTCGCCAAGTATTTTCTTAATGGCCTGAGCCACATCTTCTTTCTGCGATTCCATGTCAAGACCATTGATATGTACAACTTTGGGTCGTCCAGTCTTAGTTTTGTCCGTTAGTTTTACATCAGGAGCCGCTGTCTGTATTCTCTGTCTCAAGCTTGGCAGGGTTTTTGTTGCTTCTTTGACTCGTACCTCAACGGTATAATCTTTCCCTTTTCATACTGACAAGATGTTGTCGGCAAGATCGCCACAAATTGCTGTTTTAACCTTCCAAAGGAGGTCGGCGTAGGATGCTCCTTGTTGTCTCAGAACAACCGTTGAGGCATAAGCCAAGTAGTTTCCTTGTCTATTGATCCGGTGCGTACGTCCTGACGTCGCGGTTTTTGGGTCGAGCCCAGAACTCCATCGTCTTGCGTGTAACGTCCACCATGTGCTGCTGTACAGTTACTGTAGCTAACACTCCCTCGAGCGACTTGGCAACCATATCGAGACCTGCAATTATATGGTCGACTTTTGAGTTTCCGTCTGCAAAGACAGCAAAATTCTGTCCTACCAACCTGCAATTCTTATAACCAACTTGTTAAGCCTGAAGCCGCCTTCTGTATGTGGATCATCCGCGCTTGTTTGTCTTTGTGTGATTGGTCTAGCACATTCTCCTTACCAGCCTTTTCTTCTTTTGATGGTAGTCCTTTCATCTGTTTAGTTCTTTGGAACGCCTGTGGAGGCCATCTTTTACCCAGCACCCTTTTGAAATCCTTCAGGGAGCGGTTTCCAGGTGCCTGGAAACATGAGTTAACTTATTCTCGTCGGTCTGCGCAAACACTTCTCGATATTCAGTGGGTTTAGCTGCCTTGTCTTCGGCCATTCTGGCAACCTACTGAACGGCCTCTTTCACTTGTTTTTTCGGCTTATGCCGACTGCAGATCTCGACGAGCTCCTTATTCGCCTGCCGGAGGGAGTAAGAAGAATACCCCTCAAACGTATCGGCGCCCGCCTGTACTAGGCTTCCTTCTTCTTTTAGCGCCTCGTTCCTTCTTGAGGTCGCTTGCAAGTTCTGTCCTTTTTTTTTTTTTTTTTTTTTAATTGCTGGCATTTCTCCCGCCACCACCCCATTCGGTCGCCCTAGAGCATAAGACCGAATGTCTGTGCCACACGAAAGGCTACTTGTGCCTCAAAACGTTTTAATGCGACCATTTATCTTAGCTCCTGAAGATAAACAAAAATGCGTGAGCGGTCAAAGCGTGGCGCACAACGCCACCTGCTTGCGTGTCCTACCGCTCACTTGTCATATATTTACTAATGGGTAGGCGCACCCCCAAAAGAAAATTTCCATATATGACCTCAATTTATAAAAAAAAAAAAATTTCGTCAAAAATAAAACCTAACCTAAGGTAGCAATTGGCTACCGCGCCTCGGTCAGCAAGTGCCTGTCCACCATTTATATAGCGCTTGGAGCTATAATGGCTGATGGCCAGCCAATTCCAAGGATCTCTCGGAGGGTAGGGATGCACATGTTGGGGATGGCGTTATATACACGTTGGGGATGCATTATTATAAATACGTTGAGTTCAAACCGATAGATATTCGCCTCAAATAATTGTAGAAATTACGATAGGTCTTTGAAACCTTGATATTGAATTAAAAATTTGTCGTATAGATTTTACAGTTCAGGAAGACTTTTACATGTTTACTAATTTCTAATATCTCATTTCATAATGCGTTTTTATATTTAAGTGAAAACTAAACGGAATATAAAATCAGTAGATTAGAATCGTATTGACCGATCTCTAACTGTGACACTTCCTTTCAAAAGACAAAACTTTTTAACAAAAAGCTAATTAAATAGAAGCGGTATTAAATTTGTAACATTAAAGAACTACTACAACTTTGCTTTTGATATAAATTGGATTTATTGTTTAAGATTTTTTCCTTTGACCTGCTTGTACAATTAGCATAACTTGAAGCAAAATGGACTACCGTTCTGAAAACATCGTACATTTGTACGATATATGTACATATCGTAACATATCATTTAAGATGCATCCCAACCCAAGTAGGGGAAGACACCCACCAAGTGACGATTCCGGCCGCCACACCACCCCTCCCGTTCCTAGCCCAAAAGGGCTTTAC
>JAAAKQ030220040.1:0-11477 GCA_010016005.3 Zanna intricata | reverse complement strand
TTGGCGGGATTTTCTATTGCCGCACTCATGTTTTTAGGTTATAACTTGAGAACGCGCGATCGAACGATACTCCGCCTAGCACAGTTAGAAGCGTACTGAGCCGCTGCACACGATGATGTCAGAATGGCGGCGCTACCCCAACTACTTCTCTCGCTACGCGTAAACGGCGGTTACTTCGTGGACGACCTTCGTACTTAAAATTTGAACACTTAGAAACATTAATAAAGTAACACATGTATATTCTCTTTTTTCTGTTTAGCCTCCGGAACTACCGTAAGGTATTATCCTTCAGAGGATGATATATATATGAATGTGAATGAAGTGTAGTCTTGTACAATCTCAGGTCGACCACTCCTGAAAAGTACGGTTAATTGAAACCCAACCACCAAAGAACACCGGTATCCACGATTTAGTACTCAAATCCGTATAAAAATAACTACCTTTACTAGAATTTGAACCTTAGAACACACGAATTCGAAATCAGTAGAATTGCGATATCGCGTTAACCTCCAGACCAACCCGATGGGTTGTTCTTTGATGGTTGGGTTTCAATTAATCACATTTCTAAGGGAGTGGTCGACCTGAGATTGAACAAGACTTCACTTCATTTACATTTATACATAATAACCTCTGAAGTAATACAGTAGTTCCGGAGGCCTAACAGAAAAAGAAAGAAGAAGATATAGAAGATGCATCAAATAAACAAAATATACAAAAGCACTATTCAGCGTAGGTAACATAAATTTCAAGCTTAATTGTTGAGCAATCAATGGCGTTCCAACAAACTTTTGTGGGTTAAAGAAATCTGAAATAGTTTAAATATCTAAAAGTTCTAATATCTTCATTCCAGACTTTCATCTTAAAATTCGATTTAGCACACGTATATAAAAAAACAACCAACCACAATAAAAATCGAAATTATTATCTCCACTAGAACAACACTACAATCAAAAACGTTACGAACTTATAATAATACCTCAAATAAAACAACTGCGTTTGCAAAAAAAGATCTCTTACATCGAAACAAAACTTCGTTGATAGAATGTATTAGGAAAAGAAAAACATAGAATTACTGACTTATCTTTTTGGAAATATGAAACTGAAAATTACCTACCTACCAGTATAAACCAAAATAATTCTACTTAAAAACTAAAAATAAGAATCTTTACAGAAAGCTTTACTTTCACATAAGTTTGTTTGTGACCATATACGTAGCCTTCGCTCTTTAGCTAATCCTAATAACAATGGCCGTAAAAATAAGTATTATGTATCAAGAGAAATTAGAAGTAGGATAAAAATAAAAGTTTCATTGTAATAGATAAATAAACTGTATTCCTACTTGTATAATACGCGAAGTGACGTTTCAGATCATAATAAATGTAGTTTGTGACGATATATCTACAGAACAGCTGCCACAATTTAAAAAATATATGTACAGTAAGTATAGTTGATTCTGACATCAGATATAATGACTAAAAACTTGTTTCTTGGTTAGTTTATATGCTGTTAATACATAAATACAATATATGTATATTGTTTATAATTACATCGGTTGTGGTGACATATCGGCTATTATGACATTTTTTTCTACTGCAATGCAACATTTCATCGCTTTTAATGATGGAAGGAAGTGACTCGTCATTATCTACATGGTAGCTACAGAAATATTTTGACGGTTAAAATGAGTCAACTTTTACTTTTTACTTGTATATGTGTGTTCTTGTTTTTTTTTTTTTTAATCTTCTTCCTGTCCAGATTATTGTAAACTGAAGCAGCCATATTTTGGTTGAATGTGAAATTTAGATGTGAACGTATCATGTCGTGCGAGTACAGTATTTTATTTTACTTAACCTGTGAAATTAATTTATAACTTTCCCAAAAACATTCACCAAGAGGAAAAGGGGTATATTATCTGGCAGTTAGAGAATGGTGAAATAAATACAGATATTGCCAAAGAATTAGGTGATCATTCGACAAAATCAGTGATATACAAAAACCGTGAAAAAATCGAGAAAAAATTATGAAATCAAAAAAAATTACGGCCTAATCAACAGAATGATGTAGATCAAGCGCTGTTAAAATGGTTTTAATACCAGTGGGCTAATGATATAACTATTAGCGGCCCTATATAGCAAACTAAGGGGAACGATTTTTCTGAAAAATTCGGTAAACCACGTGAATAGCTTCAGCTTGGATACAATGGTTCCGTCAGCGTCACGATATTGTGTCGCAGAAAATAAACAGCTCCATCTGGCGTGTCAGAAAAATGGCTAGAAACCATCTGACCGAAATTAAGAGTGAGCTATTCGGATGAAAAAATGTACAAAGCTGATGAATCCGGTCTTTGTTTATTGATCTGACGACAGAAAGAACCCTTTGGTTTAAAGGCGAAACGTATTCGGAGGGGAAAATTATCAAAGAAAGCCTAACGGTACTAATTGTTGCAATATGACTGGAACTAACAAATAAACTTCTGGTTATGGGGAAAAATGCTAAACCCTGATGTTTTAAAAATTTGAAATCGCTTCCTCTTATGTACGAAAGTAACAAGAAAGCTTGGATGACAAGTGATATCTTACGAAAATGTAACCGTAAATTAAAGATTGTAAATGACAAAATTTTGCTGTTCATCGACAACTGCCCACACGTTGAAACTCTTTCGTCTATAAAATTAGTGTTCTTACTACCGAAAACAACAGAGATCTTACAGCTCTTAGATTAAGGCGGGAAAAGTCCACTAGAAAAAACACCTAATTTTACAAATGGTACACGATCTAGATATAAAAAAGGAAAAAACTATTTTGGATGGTATAATTATGTTGCAAAGATCACGGAATTAAGTTTCTCCGCTGACTGTAAAAAAACTGCTTTCAACATGTATGATTTTTACCAAAGGCTGACGAAGTTACCGACGTTGCATGCTAAGAAGAATCTTTACCGGAATGGGACAATAATTTGCAAAACCAATCGTTATCAAATGCATTGTTTGAAAACTATCAAGAGGTTGACAAAGATTTAGAAACGCATAAAATTGTAACTGATGATGATGATGATGTAATGACTTCAGTACTAGCTAAAATAGACGGCGACGTAGGTAATGACAACGTAAGTATTAACGATGAAGACATCAACTCGCCAAATCTTTTAGAAGTTTTGGCGATAAAGAAAATCGTTTGCTGGTTTCTCAATTTTACAGAAATTGCTAATGAAGAAACAACGAGCGTTTGTTTTGAGAATTTAGAGAAGAATCTTCAAAAACTGTATTACAACACGAAATGTTCACAACAAAGCAAAATAACCGACGTTTTATAGAGAAAGTAATCTTTAAAGTTCTTCTCTATCTTCTTTTACTCCAATGTAATTCTATTTATTATTATATGTGTCTATATTTTGTATTACTTTATTACGAAAATAAATTATTATTATTTTAGTGTATTACAATACCTGTTTAGATGGCATATTAAAGTACATTAATTAACTAATAAAGCGCAACATTCAAAAAAATTTAAACGCATTAAATAAGTTATAAAACACTTTCGATCAGAAACACATAAACAGAAGATTATTTGATAAAATCATCTCCAAGATAAAACGATGGAAAGTAATTGAACTTTCTCATAAACTGTGCGATTAATTTTAAATTAAAACAAAATAAAAAAAACCACTCGTTTGTTGATCTAACCTGGAGTAGGTAAAATGAAGAAAACGTGTAAAAATTACCTTCCTATCCTCCCAAAAAAAAAAAAAAAGAAAAAGAAGCAAACATAAAAAAAAGTGACACAGCCTAAATAATGCTACTTCTTTTTCTTTCCGGTTAAACGGTAAACTTGTTTCAATTTAATTAGGTCTGTATAACAACACCTTAACCTTGAATCATAGCGAGAGTACATAGGTATATAAAACAGAATATGAAGTGGCAACAGATGGGAAAAAAAAGAAACACTTGTTCTGCATACCATTCAAGTTACTAGACTAACTTTTAATGACTTTTACACAATACCTCATTTCTGTTGTAATAAGTGTATACTACTACTAATAATAATGCGTATAGGCTACACTCGTAATTTTCCCGTATACATACAAGTATTAATAGATCGTACATATATCAATAACCGCACTATTTTCTTAACATAAACGCTGGTCAATGGCGAGGGAGAAAACAATTAGACTAACATCTAAATTGTAATTCGACAGGCCCAAGTAGAATGCGAGCTGGTACTAAACGTCCAATAAATTAACATATATGCTAATAAGTCGTAAATCAAACTATAAATACCAAGGCCTAAAATATTATGTAACAAGGCTATACATATCATCGACTTCCTTACTGGTCCAAGGGAATCACGAACTCGTATAAGACAAGATAAAAGATTATTTTGTTTTTATCTAAAATTCATAAGAAAAATAAAAGTTCTTTTAATAAATAGAGAATTCAACTTGTGGTTTAAATAAAAATAAATCAACTAAATCTAAAATGTGGTAACAACAAAATGTTTATTATTAAAATTTAAGTGTAAATGATCAAACTCTTTAATGGCACAGCAACCGGAAATAAAACAGTTAATTTTTTAAACAACTGATGTTACTCGGACGAGTGGATGATAGTAGATGGTAGCTTGCCCTTTGTCACCGCAGTTGCAAAGGAGGATTATAATAGGGCATGCAACACTGGATTTCTCTAGACCTTTTTTTTTTTTTTTTTTTTTTTAGTAATAATGGGTGTGTTGTTAATACAATAAGTCTATTTATCGTCATTTCAACAAATTTTATCACGGCCGATTTCAACAAACAAAAACAGAACAGGGTAGACAGCTTCAGGACGATTGGTTCGAAAAAGAAAAAAAAACTCCCTTTCCAGAGAAATTTGTGAAATCTGTTTACTACAGAACATCGACAGACAAGTTGTCGGAAAAACATTTTTGTCGTTCTGCCTCCAAGTAAACAGTCTCCTTTAGCGCATTCAAATATGTATTATTTTCTGTAAAAAAAATAGTCGTTTAGCATTTAAAAATTAACGCGATTGTAGTAGCCGAAAAGCGTTTTTTAAAGTATAAACTTATATCTGTATCGCCGGCGAATAAAAACAGTGATAATCATGAAAGATGATTCATTGATAAGATGCGTCAATCGACAGATTTTCGTTTTAGGCTATCGAAATATACCTTCGGTTCACGGGGTGAACGTGTGACTAGCCGAAACAAATCTGTATCATAGTTCACAGATCATAGGGGCAGTGTTTGAATACACATAGTATTTCCGTGAATTATCAGTTAATTAAATACACTGCTGTTATTATGTTAATAGTTGTATTGTGTTATCTTTAACAGCTGCGCTATTTTCTCGCTTCGAAGCTTTTATCCTTTTCCCCGATGGAATACGTAAAATCATCCAAGATACCTCACAACTTTCCATCACAAGCAATACACTACAAATTTACGAAACGGAAACCATAAAAGAAATTCTTCATATACGCCGAAGAGAATAAGTAGTCACTGATAAAAATTTGTCTAGTTTACAATATATAACTAGGTTTTCGCTGAAAAATTAATTTTTATTTTCGATTTATTATTTATAACATACATTTTTCAAATTTCAACTTTTTAAGGTTAAATCGCTAAAAAATGTAACAGATAAAACGTTATTCTTCCAGTTTTACTTAACACTGAAAATATACAAAAACCGTGACCGTTTTAATTGCTAAAACTTCTTAACGCTAAATAAAACCACTAAGATACATTATACGTTTACACACGCGCATTGATATCATTTCCCTCCCACTCCCTCCTAACATGTTGCCCCTCCTCCTATTATCCTCCCTCGATCATCAAGCAGTATGAGATGCCTGACGTCATTTTAAAGAAAATTGCTAATATTTACTGAGTAGGAGCTTACACAACAATGGTCAAACGATTCAAAAGCATTTTAAAATTGTATAATAAGCCCACCGCGCTGGTCTAATGGTTAACTCGTTTCCAAGTTAGTTTTAAACAGCAGATTTTCGAAGTCGAATATTCTGAGATTCAAATCCTACTAAAAATGCTTCTTAACGGACTTTAATTCTGCCATTAGATACCGGTGTACTTTGATGGTTGGGGTTAATTAACTACGACGTTTCAGGGACGGTCGGTCTTAATCTATACCAGACTATATCTCATTTATATATATACATATTATCTTGATCGCAATGGTCTGTGGGGAGGGGAGAGAGAATGGGTTTTTGTTTAATAGTTGGGCTTTTAGCGTCCACATTAGAGGGAAAACATTATTTACAACTAATAATTATTTTGAAAATTGAGAACAGGTGAACCCACATAAATAACTCACAGAATAAACCATAAAAAACTTTATATGTAATTTGTGGCAGTCATCAACTGTCACAAAGCGCAAAAGTAAAAACGTATTTATTCTTTATTTTCAGTAATTTCGCAAATTTTACAAGTAACCGACAATAAATTTCCTTTACGTATAAACAAAAACTGTTGAAAGTGACCTTATTATAGGGCTTAATAAATGTAATAAAATATTTAAATCTTCAAGTAACTTTTTTAAAAATATTTATTAAAACAGAAAATGAAAGATCACAAAGTTAAAAAAAAAGGGGGGGAGGAAATATTACATTAGTAAAATTAAGACCGAACATACGTACCTCTACAATAAGTTTACCTTAAATTTCAGTTTAAAAAAAATATAAATGATATAAGTTATAGGTATGTATAAGGTGTATATATAACTTACTGATATAAGTTGTAGTTGATATAAGATATAAGTTGATAAGTTATACGATCGATTTTAAAGAATAAATGTGTCAAACATATAATTAAATCTATATGAATGCGTGAACGAAGTATTTTAAACGTGACAGACTTTAATATTAATATTGGCAGGAGATCAAAATTCTAAAAGTGGGTGAATTCACCCACTCTGATACACTCCTAAATGTCAAAACCCTAACAACTAGTAGTAAACTAGCAAATAAGTTGTCGATTCGGATAATCAAAAACAAAACCGATTAAATAACTTTAAAAAATCGTTTTATCCAAATAAAAATACTGAAATTCCATTTAAGAATTTTATTAGAATGTAACTGAAAATTACGTTTTGGATGTAACACATAAATAATCAACCAATATAGTTAATATATATACGCGCTAAAGGCTGATTAATGTAATCTATATTCAGTCATCTAAATGTCGGAGTATTAGGTTATATGGCGTACATTTGTTTACAGGGTAACAGTATTTGGACCACTATTTGATACTGCTCATTAACTGGAAACAAACGACCCTCTTCTAAATCAGAAATTTATCCACATCGTCTTATTTTTTATAACAGTGATTAAATTCATAACTGCCTTCAGGTACACCTGTATATACAATATATTAATTAAATCGCTTACTTTTGTTCCGTTTCCGGTGAAGATCAATTGGTACTTAGTGGTAGTAGATCAACTAGATATTTCCAAAAGCAATAAAATACAGGGAATTGGCGATGGTATTCTTATAGATGGCTTGAGCCTGTTCCAAATAAAAATACACTAATTTTTTTAAGTAAAGGCATATAAAGGTTTGTTGCCGGCCTCCGTGGCGCGAGTGATAGCGTCTCGGCCTTTCATCCGGAGGTCCCGGGTTCGAATCACGGTCTGGCATGGCATTTTTCACACACGTTACAATTCATTCATCTCATCCTCTGAAGACATACCTTAACGGTGAAGTTTAAGCTGCCAGACATAAAATTGTCGACCAGTTGGCTGCTGCTCTCAGTCGGGTAAAAATATCAGGAAATCACAAAAAAAAGTGTGTAGTCTAACTAGGCGCCTTCGGCCCTGTTGACAACGGGTTTAAACTACGATATGGAACATGTGTTTGCATTGTGCCACAATTACTAAAAGGGGAGCTCATCCTTTCTAATCATTCACTTCTTCTTTTATATATCATACATTCCTTAACCAACAAAATGTTGGTCAAAATAGTTTGAATGGTATGAGTAAGTTCCTCCTCCCAAGATGCTAACTAAGAATACTGAGAACCGATGTGGCTTTAGAACAGCTGCACCAATTTATTCTTGTCAATTTATGAAGAGTACTTTGCGTGGCCATTTTGAAAACTTCGATATTCTCTGGAGTATGCACTAGAGGTGGACGTTTCTGTTATTTCTGCCAAACGAAAACTAACTTCTAAGTTCAAATCCTAGTAAAGGTAGTTATTTTTATACGGATCTGAATACCAAGTCGTGGATACGAGTGGTGGTTGGGTTTCAATTAACCAAACTTTTCAGGAGTGGTCGACCAGAAATTGTACAAGATTACACTTCATTCACATTCATACATATCATTTTCTGATGGAATACTTTGCGGAGGCCAAACAGATAAAGAGAGAAAGAGGAAGAGTGACGAAAACTAACTATTCGTTAAGAAAAAAAATCTGATGTGGACACTATATGACAACCTTGTATGCCTATTAAATTACATATACACACTTTTTTTTAAATGAAAAGTACATAAAATTTTTTTCCATTAATTATTTCTGATTTTTTTTTCTCAATCAGAGGTTAATAATTATTAACAAATCAATATATTTAAAGTAAAAAAAAAGTTAAAAAAAGGAGATTTAAGTCCGATTCGAACCGATGTGGACCCTAGTAAGATCCAAATATTTAAACTTTTATTTGACTATAACTCTGGAACCAACGAAACTAAGCACTACTTAACATACTTCACTGAAAAGCTCTCGATGAGGGAAAATTATTGCAATTAAAAAAAGTAAAGTCAAATTTTTTTAGATTTTGGGTTTTGTTGGACACTTCTGGTTCAGTCGATTGCAATAAAAAAAAAAGGGGGGGTGCATGACTGGATGTTACAGCAATCCAAAATTTCAACATTCGACGGCTAATCATTCTTTAGTTATAAGAGATACGTACGTAAGTACAGACGTCACGCCAAAACTAGTCAAAATAGATTCAGGGATGGTCAAAATGGATACTTCGGTTGAAATCTAAAAACCGAAAGTTTTCGCGATTACAATACGTCCTTGAACTTCGTACAAGGAAGTATTGTATCTTTTTGTTTCTACAAACTGCTGGGGGAAAAACAGGTTGAATTATTAATCCGTAGATGATATGACTCGCCGGTATTCTTTGGTGGTTGGGTTTCAATTAACCACACTTCTTAGAAGTGGTCGACCTGAGATTGTACAAGAATACACTTCATTCACATTCATACACATCATCCTCTGAAGTAAATACCTTACCGTAGTTCCGGAGGCTAAACAGATAAAGAGAAGATCCAGGTAGGTTATGTTTTTCATCTCAAACATCGAGCCATCCACGATTTAAATTTTCTGAAGTTAGAATTTTTTAAACGATTACCATAAAAAGCGTCGAAAACCGTCTTTGTGTTACCAAATACCTCTTTTTTTTAATGAAATAACAACATTATTGCAAGACCATTCTTTCTTTGACTGCCATCTTGGATAAACTGGCGTGTGTAAACAGAACTACAGCAACACGATCGGATAAAACGCGAACTAATTTCAATCATTAAAGTCCAACAACTAATTATTTTCTAAGATACAAATATTTCATACAATATTCCCAACTAAGTTAAGAATTATCGTATTTCCATAAACGTATCTAATCGCATTAAATATTTATCTATCCTTCTCTAAATGAAATATAACCGACCGCCACTGATACTCTAACTTTAACATTTTTTTTTTGTCTTCAGTCATTTGACTAGTTTGATGCAGCTCTCCAAGATTCCCATCTAGTGCCAGTCGTTTCATTTCGATATATCTCCTACATCCTATATGAAAGATATAAAAATATAATATAAAAAATAAAAAACTACCTAAAATTGTTAAAATATTTAAACTCAATAAGATAAAATTAAAAAGCCTGTTACACAAACGTTCTTATATATATATATATATATAGCTCGAACGCATAATAAACACTTTCAAAGATTTTTCATTCTACATTATAAATCAAAGGTCTTTGAATTAGACTCCTATCTTGGCTGTTTTTTTTTAACCTTCGGAACCACCGTTAGATATTTTTTCAGAGAATGGAGATGAATGATTCCAGGAAAGCCGGCCTTATCTTGGGCTTGGAATTTTAATTGTTCGATTATAATTCATATTCAATTATAATTATATAATTATACGTGATAACTTGCGTAAGAATCAAAAATCATTTTAATTAGTTACCTGATTTATTAATCAGAAACCTTCTACTGCTTGTAATTTTTCTTCATTAAAAAACAGATTTACATAGTAAAAAAGAGTATTTACAATTTACCTTAGACTGTTTAATAATTATATATAAACACTAAGATATTAATGTGCCTTAAATAAAATATAACAGAAATAAATTTCTGGTATAATTTATTAGTAAAAAAAAAACAACACACGGTAAAAAAACACTTCCTTTCATTCTTTTACAAACAAACAAAAAATCTCGACAAGTTCACCGGGCATAGTTCCAAACGAAAGCGGAAGCACTTTCAAGAGATTTACTTATAGTCTATACGTTCTGAAAATATACTATATAAATCTAATTAAAATAGGAAATGAATGAATATATTTATAACGGGACAAATGCACTAAGTAGGTAATAAGCAATAAAATTATATTTCAAGGATTACCATCGCAGTTAAATATAGTAATTCACAAAACAATAAAGTAACACTATTATTTACCTTACTACTAACATACTTTTATTTCACTCCAGTATTTAGAAGTTATTTATTACGTAACAAAGCAATAAAAACAATTTTTTTCTTTCTTTAAATTGGAATAAAAGCAAATAAAAAAAAAAGCCGATGTAGTTATTTTTGCCGGCTAATTAAAACACATTTCATTCCTGTAAAAGTAATTTTTTCAAATTGCAACAACTCTCGATGAAAATTATTCTTATTATCTCGTAGATCGCCAATATCCTGGTGAACAGCGGAGAATGACCAATGATAGGCTACATAAAATTAGAAGAAAATACTGGATAGGAAACAAGGGGAGAGGTAGTACTTACAAGCTCGATTATTTTAACTTAAATTTACCCTATCGAGTCGTAATATATGCACACACGCGTTGTTCCGTAACAAAAAGAGATAAAATAATTTTTCCTTTACTTCATTTGTACCCAATCTTTCTTATAGTATGAAGTAAAAAAGTTACCGATCAAGAATTGCTTTCTATAAAAAAATTATGATTATCACTATATAATCGGTTGATGAAAACAATAAAATTCTCATTCTGTTGAGTAGAATACCGTGTGCATTCCAGTGTGGGTTTGGCATCCGGATCCGCAACCATACATTTGGGTTATAAAAGAAGACCTCTTTCTTTTATCTGTTTAGCCTCCGGAATTACCGTAAGGTATTACTTCAGAGGAAGAATGAGGATGATGTGTATGAATGTAAATGAAGTGTAGTCTTGTACAATCTCAGGTCGACAACTCCTGAGAAGTGTGGTTAATTGAAACCC
>JAAAKQ030220029.1:0-11477 GCA_010016005.3 Zanna intricata | reverse complement strand
ATTTGAAATAAAGAATTAAAACCCTTCTTTATTCCTGATTCCTGCCCCTAGCATCCCACTAGGGTGAGCAGCCCCTCTCTTGGGTTGCGTTTATACTTAATTGTAGGTCCGACCCAGGGGGGGGGAGCAAAAAAAAAAAAAAAAAAATCATCACCCAGGCCTCGGTCGGGATGTCCCCGATACAAATGGCGCGGTCGACATTTAGCATCAGAGTAAGATACCTCAGAAGCAAACGCCCTCGCCGTAGGCTTAGGTCAACCTACGCGTAGCCCTAAAACTATATAACCGCAGCGCGGAAACGCGAAAACTCGCGCCTACTCTAAATCAATCTAACTACCCATGTGACTTTGAATGCCATATGCGCAAAGGATCAAATCAATTGAAGATTAAATTCCCACTCAAAACGCTGCTCGCAGCATCGAAATCTTTACCTATAACAACATTACACATGCAACATGTATTCGCAAAGGGTCAGAACGGAGGCTAATACCTCCCAAAGAACCATGTTCACGTGACATTCTCTTCTCGTCACATCATAGCCCACATCAGACACAACACTACCAAGGTCGCCCGCACAAACGGACCCACTCTGACGATGCCAAGCCTGATATTCCTACAGCAAAGCAGCGAAAACCTAAAAGGCAGTCACTGCCTCGTCAGAGCTATGCTACAATGCAAACTCAGTATTAAGAAAATAACCGTGGCTCGTCCGCCAAAATCCTAGCTACCCAGGCTGCTACCTTCTACACTCCTTCCGCAACCCTGGTAGACGCAATGGTCCACAGGAAGCTAGCAACTACCTGCCACTCAGCCCGCGTCTTCCAATTGACAATTAAATCAAAGCCAGAGTGCAATCTCTCAAGTTCCCTAACCATTCTGTCACGCGAAAACTCATACCGGGGACAGACGTACAAAATAATATAATACACACTTATTAATCATAATAATGTTTTGTAACTTAATAATATAATAATAATACTAAGTAAATATAATAAATAATATCAAATTTACCTCGCTGATATAAAATTATATTAATACAATAAAATAAAAAAAAGAAACGTTAACTGTGCAGCATTGTTATTCAACTTAATTTCATTTTTATTACTTAAACAAACAAAAGAAAAAAGAACAAGTATATATATATATATATATATATATATTTAGGATTTCCAAGTTAGTACTCCAGGTTTTTTTTGATATGTATCTTTTTGATTTGCCATATGATATGTGTAATGACTCGAAGTAGCACTTGGCGTGAGTCCACGTTTAACGTCTCACCGTAGTGTTCTCGTTAAAAAGTTATAAACCACACTATCTCACATTCTATTGCAGACTTCCATTATTTTTATTACACCACTTATACTCCCCTATAAAAAGTTTTGATTTTCTTTCTTATATTAGATAAATATGTTATTACTAAATTTCTTTTAATGACATTATTATACAATAATTGACATTATTTATATAAAAAAGGAAAAAAAAAACTACAAAATAATCAGGGTTAATTTGGAATAAAAATAATTTTTTTTTTCAACATATATTAATAGACATATACGTAAAAATGTTTCAAGTATACATTATCAATCCTTGTGACCTTTCTGTCAAAGAAAGCCGGATGCTGTAAGCAAAGAATGCCGGATTTACAAAAATCCAGCATTCTTTGATTGTATTATGTATGACAGTTTTTTGTTACTAAACAATTTATAAAGCGAGGAATTCTTACATCTTAGATGTGAATGACATGAGACAACAGCACTTTTCATGTAAGTTTTATCATTATGCGCAGTATGAATATATAAAATATCAGCGAAAATCTATTAATAAAATATCTTTTTAAAAACAATTACAAGTAAATTTGTGTAAAATAGGCAGGACTTCCCTATGTTAAAATTTAACATAGGGAACTATTTCCCTATGTTAAATTTATTGCTCTGGAATAATTTAAATATTAATATATCTTAAAAAGCAATTTAATTAAAAAAAGGAAAATGAAATAAAGGAATAAATTTCTCTTCAGTTCCTTAATTACTCTGGCTTATCAAAAGGAGAAAAAGGTATTAAATTATTTTGGCTTATAACCTTTTGAAGGATTTAATGGTATTATAAAAATATTTATTAATAATTGAAAATATATTTGTATTGAAAATTTATATTGAATTAGGAACATTGAATGGCATGGATAAAGTTCTACGCAAGAACTATTGCATAAAAATAAAACAACGAAAGGAATGTAATGAACTATAGTAGAAATAATGTAGATGGATTAATGAATATAAAAATAGGAAGAGAAAAGATTACGGAGGTAGAAGAGTTTTGCTATTTGGGAAAAAGAATTACTAAAGATGGAAGAAGCAGGAGAGATATAAAATGCCGAATAGCACAGGCGAAACGAACTTTGAGTCAGAAATATAATTTGCTTACATCCAAAGTTAATTTAAACGTCATTTCTAAAAGTATATGTTTTAGTAGCTTAGCTTTATATGGAAGTGAAACTTGGACGATCGGAGTACCTGTGAAGAAAAGATTACAAGCTTTTGAAATGTGGTGTTACAGGAGAATGTTAAAAATCAGATGGGTGGATAAAGTGACGAATGAAGAGATTTTGCGGCAAATCGATGAAGAAAGAAGCATTTGGAAAAAATGTAGCTAAAAGAAGAGACAGACTTATAGGCCACATATGAAGGCATCCTGGAAAATTTGCTTTCATATTGGAGGGACAGGTAGATGGGAAAATATGAAATATTTCAATATAAATATAGGATGATTTGCTTACATCAAAAATTTATTTTAAAGTCAGGAAAACATTTTTGAAAGTATACGTTTGGTGCGTAGCTTTATATGGAAGTGAAACTTGGACGATCGGAGTACCTGAGAAGAAAAGATTAGTAGTTTTTGAAATGTGGTGTTACAGGTGAATGTTAAAAATTAGATGGGTGGATAAAATGACAAATGATAAGTTATTGCGACAAATCGATGAAAGAAGAAACATTTGGAAAAATATAATTAAAAGAAGAGACAGACTTATAGGCCATGCTAATGCATTCTGGAATAGTCACTTTGATATTGGAGGGATAGGTAGATGGGAAAAATTGTGCAGGCACACAATGTTTGGAATATGTAAAATAAGTTTTTAGAGATATAGGATGTAGGAGATATACTGAAATAAAACGAATATTTAGAAGATACATTTATTAAAAAAATATGTCCTAAATACAAATATAAGAAGATAATAATCATAATCAATTTATAATATGGTTTTCTTTAATTATATTTCATTCCACCAGAATTCACTGTAATATCTTCAGTATACTGTATTCTCATTTTCATTTCTGATCTATTTTAATATTTTTTATCTCCTGATTAAAAATATTAAAAAAAATATAATTAAATATAATATATTTATAATATAATATAATTATTAAAAGAAATTTTATCTTTATTGCTGGTAAGGCGGTTTAAAAATATTTTCATTATTTTTTTGTTTTTTTTTTCAGAGAAATTTTAGATAAAACCTTTTTTAAAGCAATTTTTCCAATACATGAATAATTTTTTTTTTTAAATCAGCCCTTCCTCATCTTAGAATATTGAAATGTTGAATGATGAAATATATGTTAATATACTCGTTCTTTTACTACTACGTTCGGATTAAATATGGACGAGTATATTTAACCCCATCTAAGAACAATAAATTACATATAAGAGAATAGATATTATAAATCTTAAAACAGAACTATAATAATTATTTAATAGCATGTTGAATAGACTAAAATTAAATGAATTATTTTATGCCTCTTTGATTTTATCAAGATTTTTTTTTAATTACCTATTAACTTGAGTTTACTTACCTATAAACATGTTAAAAAACCTATTAAATCTAAGCAGATAACATCTTAATATAAAAAGTTAAATTAAATTACACGTAAATAATTTTTAAATATTGTAAAATGGATAAAAACATTTTCAAACAACTCTTGACTTTTAAAAGATGTTTTTGTTTATTTCTTTATATGTTTGTCGGTGGCTTCTTTTTTTCCAAAACATCCTTTCAAATGTGATTCATTATGCTGTCAGAAAAAGTAAGTTTGTCATTTTAAAACAAGTAGAAAGAATATAATACTATCTTGACAAACGAGTTATATGACATTTTATTCCGTATTGGACCAAACAATTACTTTATTATTTAATATAAGAACAGAAAAAAATTATAAAAAAGAATAAAATGACGAATACAGTAAAAGTCTTTGGTTATATATTCATTACAAGTTTTTTTTTTTTATGTAATTCAGCATATAATCAAATATTTCAACTTAAATTCTGTTTATTACCACTAGCAAAAAAATTCATGTATATTTGTCACATAAAAATTATTTCCACGTTTTATTTGATTGAATTTCTTTAACTAAATTTCATCATTAAGGATAAATGGGATGAAAATCTGTTGACAAAAATGGAAGAGGGGAACTCCAATTTTTTAAATTCTTTTAAGTTGTTTAAAATTTATTAGCTTTATCATCCAGAGAAAAATTTTATTAATATACATTATCACCCTGAAGATCATAAAAAGAAAATGAACTCTATCAAAAAAGGAACAGTAACCTGGTTCCCGTTTTAAAAAGAAAATTTTAAGTAGCCTTGAAAAAATTTTAATCAGTCGTCGAAATTTTTTTTTATGAAGGATGCAGATTTATTTATGGACTGAAAATTAATTTTAATTTGTGTTGGTGTAAGTAAAATTATTTTACGTAATATAGAATAAAAAGTATTTTCCAGTTAATTGTACATTACGTCAGAAAAAATAAAATCAGCAATTATTAAACGTTTTTTAACTTTATCCAATAAATTAACTTTATCAATAATAAATAAATTTAGTTTTATTTCTTTATAAAAAAGGATCTATTTCATACTCATTTTAATTAATAAAAGAATTTTCTTAAATATGAAAAAAAATTCAAAAACTATAGTTCCAAATTTTTTTTTTCATAAAGTCAGATTTTTAATCTTTTTTAATGATCACAGGCAACATTAACTCGTGCCTAAATATCTCAGTAAACTTTATTTTAATTTTTTAAATTGAATTTCTTAAAAAAAAAAATTCCATAAAAAAATATTTATTAAAATCGTTTTCTACGCCTTTTCAGATTATGAAATGATAATGGTGTCGTAAAACTAAATCTCTAATCGAATAAAAAATTAGTTTGGAGCCAAAGTTAAACACAAGTATAGTCAATTATTAGGATAAGTTATTCAAAATTATTTTTAACGGTTTATGATAAAATATATATATATATATATATATATATATATATATATATATTTCTTTATATTAAAATATAATATTGCATATTAAACAATTTATTAAAAAGTTTTTTTATTAAAATATATTAATTTTTATGATTACTTTAATCAATAATTTTGAATTTTTAAGCTAAAAAAGTGATTGATTATATAATGATAATATATCTATATGTACATATGTAAATTAGTTAATATTCAAATCTTAAAAGTTTCCAAATTGTATTAAAAATTTTTAACTAATTATGTTGTGGAATTCCTTTACTTATTCAAATTGACAGTTTTTAGGCTTTTATTTAACTGAGTAGATGTCCTTTGATGATAACCGAAGAATATCATAAAAAAATTTAGTTGTTTCTTGAATTCTAATAAATATAATTAATAAAAAAATGTATTTATTTCATCGACATAAAAACTATAAAACATCTCTTTACAATTTTTAGGATTTACTAGTCTGGCACGAAATATAATCGTACAACAAAAAAATTGAAATGAAATCTAAGCATTACGATTAGTCATAGATTCAGGCGGAAAGAATGGCAGAATTGTCTCCACTGTGCAGATATTGACAGAATGGAGCACCCATTCTTCAGTTATCCACGATGGTTGCAATACAAACATGAGGCAGGCTTGTGACACATTCTCAAGGAAGTTATTGTTTCCATGATGCTGAACGGCATGGAGGAGTGAAATAGGGTCAAAAATTTGATTACCAAAATTCTAATTGAGAAAGATAAAGAAAAGCGAGTTTGGGAAAACGAATGATGCCGCTTCTAGAAGATCCGGACGGCAGTGTCGGGGGGGGGGGGACAGCCCTATGCTGAGTCGTCTCGCGTCCCTGATTACGTGGATGGGCGACGATGAAAGACGCACAGGGACTCCCAAATCCTTGTCTAGTACTACATGAGTCCTGAAGAAGAGTGAACACAGACTAAGTCCACAGTACTGTGGTGAAGAACCAGCCCGGAGGGGGGATGACGGATAGGGTAGCCCTCTGCTTAGTTGTCATTCGTCCGAGCGTGCTCGGATGTGTGGCGATGATGACGCATGGGGACTCGGATTTTCTGAACACAAAGACACCCCCTTCCCCACGAGGCTGAGTAATGCTTTAATTGAGGGTCCGGTCTTGGGGCGACGGAGGTTGGAAAGGGAGGTTTATTCAACAGGGGGAAGGTAATTAAATGCATTAATTAAAGGTAAAGATTAATTAAATGCGTGTAATGATACGCATTTAATTGTTACATCTTTGCGGAACCTGCTTAGTCTGCTTAACTCACTTTCTGATTCTTGGCGCCCTTACTGAACCTAAAATTTCCAAGGTGCCCTTTATTAAATTTTAACAAGTTGACTTTTCGAAATAACAATATCTTTTTAAAATGGTCATATAAAAATAATGAAATACATTTTAGATTGCAAGAAAATGTAATTGAACAAATTCACGTAATTATAATAATAATAAATGATGATCCAGATAACAACTGCACATTTTCTCAAATCGTGGGATTTAAACTTAAAATTTTCTGAACTTTACCACTTTGAAGTAGATGGATATTCATATTTTACTGATATCAAAAATTTAGATTTCGATGTTGCTAAATCTTTATCTTTTCTTTTGCAGTAGTAAATTCAAATGGGAAAAGATGGCCATTAAATCAATCTTGAAAATTATAATCCTGAAAAATTTTGAGGATTGTAAATTTTTCAGGATTATAATTTTTTAAATATTTCTGAAAGGAGATGAAGTGATAAGTATTCTTTAAAAATTTATTTCATATAAGAGGAAAAATTCAGGTTGTCTACGTCTTCATTTATTTTTCTTTTCCATAGATTACGGTTTTTTTTTTTTTATAAAACCGGATTTTTTTTCAAATTCCTTCCTGGTGGGAGAAATTCAAAGAATTAATTTTTTTTAAAATGTCAACTAATTTAGTTTAAAAAAAAAAAAAATTCCCCCACAAAGTGTTCCTCCTGTTTACGAAAAATATAAATTTCTCGTCGCAATTCAAACAGTACAAGACATTATATTACCACTAGAAAACCATAGCGAAGTGTTGTATTACAACAAAGACTTTATCCCATATCCTCAAATAATTTTTGCAAGATCTTCTCTTCAGTGACCCAGTTCTTATAAAGTTTATTACATTCGTTACATATAAGACCTGGTTTAATAGAATTCAGATATTTTGACACAAATATCTCACTGTAAATAACGCAGTGGATCCCCAGTGTTTCACGACCTTTGCATAAAATAAAAGTTTACCATCTTCCCTCACAGCCGAACATAGAACGAGTGCAATCAGTACAGACACCAACGTACTTAATCTACTCCAAATAGTTTTCGGATATAAAAGTATCAACAAATCAACAAATAACTTTCTAGCAGACAAACCGATCATAATATTTATCATATCTACAGCAGCAGGTAGAATGAGTTCTTCTGCGATTATACTGGGCTTCTTACAATTTTAGTTTTATATGCTATCTTGTGAGATACTAGAAAAGCATTTCTTGATACAAAATCTATATATACATATATATTCTCGCATAATTGAACAAACTCAACTATTTATAGTAATTGCTACAAAAACAAAGATGAAAGTATCTCGTCATCTAGTAATCATTTACAGTGACCTAGTTCTGCTAGATATATTACATTGAATTAAAATGAAAATATAATCATGAAAATTGTTTAATATTTGGTAGTGCCCTAGTAAGGAAGTCATTGATCTTCAGTGCACCAAAGAGGCATATTCGTACTTTAAAAACTACTGGGTTATTAACTGATTTCTCTTCTGGGAAAAATTGTTATTAACTCTTTGGGATTAAATCTTGTTCAACCCTCCTTTTCTCTTTATCTGTTTAACCTCCGGAACCACCGTAAAATATTATTTCCGAGGATGATTAAGGATGATATTATATACGAATGTAAATGAAATGTATGTAGTCTTGAACAATCTCGAAACAGAAACTATTCATTTATATTGTTACTTTTAAATGCTTCAAATATATATATTACTGAAAGAGTTAAAACCGATACGCCATATTTTTCTGTTTACATAATTATATAATATTTAAAAATTTTCAATATATTTAATTCATATTAATATTAAGAATGTTTTCGGAAGTTTATCAACTGCAAATTTTGTTATGTAAACGTAACCTCGTATCCACTAACTCATTTTCAACACATCAGGTTATAGGAAATCAAAATTTTGTAGAAGTTGAATCATTCAACTTAGATCCTTAGTAACCATTTAAAAAAAAATTATGAAATTTTAATTATAAGGTCTCCTTAATCGATGTCATCCTAAAGCCGGAAAGTCTATAGATATACATCATTTACACGAAGGATTAAGAATTTTAAAAAGGGAAAAAGTAAAAAGCCGTTAGCGTTAATTAAATGCTAAATTTGAATAAATATTATTTTAAATGTCAACGACGTAACAACATAAATAAATTGGTTTAAAAATAATTGGAATCAGACGTAGGCTTCCTTAAATTTTATCATGTATCGAAATTTAAAAGATCGACCTCCTACAGAAATAATCATATAACCATTATATGGTCTTTTAATGAGATTAGGTTTTTAAAATTCATTCAAAGATCTATAAAGCAGCGCGTTGAAAAAAGGCCTGAAGGAATTGAAGTTGTTTTTCAATCAGTTCTTGTCTTTAACAGAAGATGTCCACACTAATTTTGTTCCTTCCATCAAATTAGGCGAGGTAAATTATTTTGAGATGCATGTTGGCGCATTTGTGTTGAATCTTTGCAATTTTTTATTTTTTTTTAAATTATTTTTTTGTAATACTTTTATTTATAGTCGGATCAATAATTAAAGTCATTAGTCATTTACCAGTGTAAGGTAATTGTACCGGTAAATGTGTAGTCTTGAACAAACTCAGGCTGACCACTCCAGAGGCTTGTGGTTAACTGAAACCCAACCACTAAAGAACATCGATATCCACGATCCAGTATTCAAATCCGAATAAAATCAGCTACCTTTAATAGGATCTGAACCTGAGATTTTGTGCTAAGAAGCTTTTTAATTGCAGTTCCCGGGTAAGAATGTACCAGATCAATTCTCACATCGTTTTCATTAAGAAATAGAGGGACTGGTTCAATTTGCAATCCGAGACGTAGTCGGAAACGTTCAGTATTTAATGACGATACATTGAAAGATGTTAGGGTAAATTTTAAACTCACCTAATTAATCATTACGAAAACTTTCGTATCAAAAAGAAATTTCTCTGTATTGTGCCTTTAAAGCTACCCAGCTACTTAATTTAAAGGGAAACAGAATTCATTATCACGTGAATTACACTCGGCTGATTATGCTACTTGGGTCCACTGCTGTCAATGATTTAATCAATTTGTTCGCAAGAGCAATAAAGTGTTGGATAATGAATTTTTACAGATCTGGCTTAGTTCCATATAAGTGGTTACATTAATATTCGGAATGAACGCTACTGGAATTCCAACAATCCTCACATCATCGACTCAAAGAAAATTGGTGTACGGTGTGCAATTTCCAGGTGAAGAATAATTGGCCTCATATACTTTGAAACACTCTTAATTCCGATCTCTACCAAGTAATTGCAACGCCATTTATTGCAAATTTATAATTAAATCAGAGAATCGTGGTTTCAACAAGAGCAACTATCACACGGCAAATGAAACAATGGATCTACTCTGTATTATAATATGAAAGAAGTCCGAAATGAATACATATTCTAGATACTACTTTCTGTTAAAGTATTTTTCAACAAATCAATAAATATATATTTTAAATAGATACGTAGTAGTTAAAAGGGAAATTAAGAATCCTACTGATATGGTAGAAGATAGAAAATGAAAGATAGCTAAGCCTACGCATGTTACGTTTGCGATGAGGCGGGTAACTGCCCACGAGTTCAACTTAACCGGCATGTTAACAGCGTGTGATACCTAGAACTGCATCTGGATCGCAACCTGACTTAGAAGAGTCATGTCAATAAAAAAAGGACTCAGCTTAACATAAAATTCAAGGAGATGTACTGGTCGCAACTATCATTATCTAACAAGTATCTGTTGTACTCAGCGTCCTGAAACCGAGATGGAACTACGGATTCCAACTACCGAGTATCAGTGAGAGAAGAATCTTAGTCGTACAGTGATTCCAAAACAATCTATTGAAAAATTTAACAGGTTATGGTTTGCAAAAAAAACTGAAATACACTATTATTTGGGATTGCTAACCGTTTGAGAGGAGATATGGCGATTCAATACAAGATGCAAAATACGACTGACACAAACACTGAAACTGGCACGGGGTTAACCTCTTAGATAACAGGTTGCATTAAGTTACTACATGTATTAGATCTGTAAGTCCTCCACGATTTGTGGTGAATCAGCTACGCTAGGGTGCTGTGCATCGTCAAAATTCTTCATTTCATTTCGCCATTCACTTTTGTTCGTTCTTTGATTTGTTTCACTGTTTTTTCGTTTGATTAGTTTTACTTTGTGGAACTGATGAGACTATTTTTTGGTATTTTCTTTGCATTTTATGTCTGAACTTAATCAAAGTTCTTTGGACTCATCTTTGTATGTACTTATTTATGAATAGTACATATTTATGTATACTGTACAAGAAATGTATACTTATACAGTTCTTTAAGGGACTTAAATAATGGATTGAAAGAATGGAAACCCCCTTGTTCCGTCTTACTTTTTTTTATCCAAATTTATTTACGTTTACAATGTGTTAGAACTGATTTTAAATTAAACACGCGGCAAAAAAAGAAGTACTTACAGAACATAGATGGACAGAATTATTAAGCTTATACTCGACCAAAATCTTTGGTTACTAAAGAAAAATAAAAAAAAAAATTTAGCAAAATTTCGAATTACGTTTCGTAAAAATGAATATTAAATAATTCATAAAATATATCAAAATTTTCCTTATTATTTATGCATATATCTATTACTATATGTTTATTGCGATTATTAAAGGATTAAATTAAAGTATTTAAGTTTCAAATTATACACAAAGCTAGGAGCATAATTATCACTTTGTATTACACTTTTGAATACTTCATCGTGGATACCGGTGTTCTTTGGTGGTTGGGTTTTAATTAACCACACTTCTCAGGAGCGGTTGACCTGAGATTGTACAAGACTACACTTCATTCACATTCATACACATCATC
>JAAAKQ030220018.1:0-11477 GCA_010016005.3 Zanna intricata | reverse complement strand
GTTAGCAGTATCACAATCCGGGGAAGGTACACACTCGACCCCGGTTGAAAATAATACCAAAGAAAACTTTTGCAACGCAATACTCTGTTCGCCAAGAGAGACCAGAGTATTTAGATGACATACACTTGTAAAAGGAATAGGTCTCTGTTGCGGACTTACCAAGTTTCACTAAAAATTTCATGTTAACACGTTGCTCTATTAAAACGCCAACCATTTTTCCAACAAACAGCTGGTACACGATCCAACACAAGCAAAGGCTGGGGCGTGAATGAGCAGTCTGCAGGCATCACACTGGTCGGAATGTAAAGGCGGAATGTTAGGTGACTCGACAATGTGGCGTTTGATCTTGAGGCTTGCGCTGTTTGTCTTACAAAAATCAGTTCCTTTATTTTCTAGCCTCACCTGTATAATCTATATAGTACTAACAGAAACTAAAATTTAAAAAATCTTACTGGACTAGGTGATTTCAGTACAGACATAAAGAAAATTAGTTTAATAAAGATTTTCCGTGCTTTCAAAAATTGCTAAATCGGGTCTTACTGGTTCACGTATTCTAGATATTGCGTTTAAAAATATCTAGCTTTGAAATACATCCTATAAAATTAGAGTATGATTTAACAATAATCACTACCCAGTTTTTTAGATTTCTAATATAATTGAAATTTTCCAAAGCAGTTTTATTTAACATTCTTCTTCAACTAAATCAGTTTAATTATAAAAAGCTTTCTTATATCTATGCGTTATACGGCCCAAATCTTATTGAAATTTTGATTAAGTCAACTGTCAGATTAAGAAACAAAAGAAACCTAGGAATTGTTACATAAAAACTAAAGAAAAAATTTATCAAAAATAAAAAAATTACCGTAACAATGAAACATCGATAGGCATTTCTGAAACATGTGATTCAAAATAAAATAATTAATTAAAAAAAGGAAACAGATCTTAATGTGGTGTCTAGTTACAGATATCCGAGGAAAAAATTCACTTAAAAAATACGGATAGAGCGGCGATACATTAAAGAGTAACAAATTAGTTAAATTATATGTCCTGACCAAAGATATCTACAGTAAAGAAGACACCTCAAAAAGGAACAAAATCAGACACTACGTCATCTAACTCAATGAACTGTGGATGGTGTAAATCACTGTTAACTAAATTCTGATAATTATAACTAGGTACAAATAAAAAATCTTCTACATGTGACATCTTTCACAAAAGAAAATAAAGGAAGCAGAAAACTGTTTCATAGAGAAGTCCGGAAACGTTTCGTTTTTTGAGTTATACGAGTAACTTGCGAAAAACTTCATTTTGATTTCTGTTTCTAAGGTAAACATGAAGAAAATTAACAGTTCCATATAAGTTTTGGTAATTTCTTTGATAATTTTTTTAAAACTTTCAATCAATTTTTTTTAATTTATTGAAAATTTTAAAAAATTGATTTAATTTTCAATTGAATTAATCGAAAATTAATTTTAAAAATTAAGAAGTTACCTCTACCCATTTTATTTAAAATGTGAAAATCTTAATTTTTTGATAGCTCTTACTCTTTAATATTTCTTGAAAACAAAAAAATTATCACCTTTTTGCTAAAATCATTATGATGTGGTGGGATTCAGCCTGTTGGCAGGTTCCTAGCACGAGGAAAAAATAATAATAAATAAAGTTCTTGAAGCTTCATTAAAGGTGATAAAAGAAAAGGAAAAAAGAGATGGAAGTTAATAAATGACATAAAGAGTAGTGAAAGTTATAATGAGACAAAATAAAAGTAGGGACAGGATCAGATGGAGACAGATAGTCGTGCTAGGAACCTCTCACTTTATCTGTTTAGCCTCCGGAACTACCATAAGATATTACTTCAGATAGTATATGGTATCCACGATACTAGAACGTGGATACCGGTGGAGTGGTCAACCTGAGATTGTACAAGACTACACTTCATTCACATTCATACACATCATCCTCATTCATCCTGTGAAGTAATACCTTACATTACATTTTCCAACCTCCTCCAGACCCACATCTCAAAATCCTCAATCTTACTTTTTTTCTTTTTCCCAGCATCCATGTTTCACAACCGTACAAAAGTATACTTCAAACATAGCATTCTACCAGTCTTTTCCACAGGTTCCAGATCCATGTTGCTGCAGATTAGGTTTCTTTTTCTAAAAAAAAAAGCTTCTAAAGGTTTTTTCTAAAAAAGGCTTCCACAATACTCTATTGAATCTCTTTTCTATATCTATAAAATACAAGCTTCATTCTCTTCCTCTTTCAAAACATCTTTCTCCAATCATTCTGATGAGTCCTATCGCTTCTCTTGCTCCTTTAGTAGTAGCAGTTCTGGAGGCTAAACAGATAAAGAGAGAGGTTCCTAGCACGACTATCTGTCTCCATCTGATTCTGCTTTTATTTTGTCCTGCTTTTATTTTGTCTCATTATCACTTTTACTACTCTTTATGTCATTTATTAACTTTCATCTCTTTTTTCCTTTTCTTTTACCACCTTTAATGAAGCTTCAAGAACTGTATTTATTATTCTTTTTCCCTTATTTATATGCCTTTCCTCCTTCTGATTGTTGCCAATATTGTTCTATCTTCATTTATTGTTCTTAATACTTCTATGTTTCTTATTCTGTACACCCATTTTACATTCTCCAACCTCCTCCAGACCCACATCTCAAAATCCTCAATCTTACATTTTTTTCCCATCATCCATGTTTCACAACCGTACAAAAGTATACTTCAAACAAAGCATTCTACCAGTCTTTTCCTCAGGTTCCAGATCCATGTTGCTGCAGATTAGGTTTCTTTTTCTAAAAAAAAAAAAAGATTTCTGCCTCTGCAAATCTCATCTTAATCTTTTCTTTATTTCTCTAGTCTTCAATTAATTCTGTCTCTTTTTATTTGTTCATTTTTTCCTTCCGCTGATGTAATATCCATATCTTCCCTTTCATTTACCTTCATATTATATATTCTATTTTCCTCACATATTACTACATGAGATGCTTTTATCATTCCTTGTAATGTCTGAGTGTCTTTAGCTAAAAATCAGCAGATTGTCAGCAAATACAGCAATTTCTTCCATCGATGCATACTTCTTTTTGGCCATCCAGTATTTCTTCAGCATTTCCTTGATATAAAGGATGAACAGTGTTGGTGATAAACAGCAGCCTTGCCTCAGTCCTCTGCCTAATTCTAACCAATTTGTGAGATGCTGCTTTTGCTTTTTACTTTGTGAGAAGCTGCTTTTTGCTTTATATACAATTTTCTTATCAGTCTCCTATCTTTCCAATCAACTCTCTTCTCTTTCAGTATCTCAAATAACTTCACAATACTCTATTGAATCTCTTTTCTATATCTATAAAATACAAGCTTCATTTTCAATACATCTTTCTCCAATTATTCTGATGAGTCCTATCGCTTCTGTTGTTCCTTTCCTGCAACGAAACTGTTCTTCTCCAATATTCTTCTCAATTTTTTGAAATCAGACTTTTCTTCATAACTCTCAGAATTATTTTTGCAGCATTTGATATTATGCTGACAGTTCTGTGTACTTCACATTTTTTAGTTCCAACTTTTCTAGCCTAGGAAAATTTTATTATTTTAACAAAATTTTCTGGCCTTACTCCATTATCATAAATTGTATTGTACTGAGAGTACTTCAGCTATTTCTTAATTTTCTTGTTTTTTTATATGATCTCATATCAGATTGACATAGTTTTCAAGTAATTGTGGATGAATTTTTGTTTTGTTACACCTTTTTTTGTCAATAAAAAATTAGTTGCTGCGCAGATTTCCAGTTGGAATATTTGGTTATGGATGCATTATATTTACAACTCATTACAATTAACTGTAACAACTATTGGTCAATGTTTTATCGATATTGGTCCCACAATTACATCAAAATAACTCTTTTATTTAAAAAGCTATAAATGAAAATACTTTGTTTTTAAATTCCTGTATATCTTTTTGAAAAATTAACCAAAAAAAAAAATTGTTATATTGTTTATATTTTTAAAGGCCATTTATAGGTTTTTTTTTATTTATTCTATTTATAGCTGTATTTTGTTTATTTATTTTTAATAAATTTTATTATAAATAAACGTTTATAATAATTGATCTAATTTGTATATGTTTGACTTTTAGTTCCTGGAGCTGTAGAAACTTTTAAGCAAGTTAACATATCATCTAGAAGTTTGGTATTGAACTGGACATTACCAGGGAAATATCCAGATTGTGTCACTTATTATAATTTGTCATGGTATAAGAATGAGGAGATATTGGTAAACAGTGTAAAAATAAACGATTCAAGAATAAACAGCTACGAAGTAAATGAATTAAGTCCATGTTCTAATTATACGTTCTCAATATTTTGCGGTGGGATTAAAGCAGGATGCTCACAAATCACTAATTTAACTACCACTATGAAAGAGGAAGGTTTGTATGTGATCAATGTAATTTATTGATATGAGGGTGGACTGATAAATTTCTGGCCTGATAAAAAAAAATCATTTTTTTCGTTTTATGTTTTCAGTATAATCTCGACAAAGACTAATACATTTCTCATACTGGTGCTCTAATTTAGTTATACTATTTTTATAATACAATTCGTCAAACTCCTCAAAATACCTATTTACTGCATTAATAACTTCCTCATTGGTCTTAAATCATCCACCAAGCCATTTTTTGAGGATAGGAAACAGGTAATAGTTTACTACCACTTGTTTAATACTACCTCTTTAGTATCACTGGATACTAAATGTGGCGAATAAGGTGTACGAGCAAGCAATTCAAACCTTTAAGTTCATTGATTGCAATCATAGCAATTGTAATGACTGACAAATGTGCTGATAAATTGTCATTGTGAAACAGGATTTTTTTTTTCTAGATTCTGTAATTTTTTTTAATATCCCAGTTCAAATGTGCAGTAAGTTTGTGTAGTACTCATAATTGATAGTTTCATCCTTTTCAAGGTAATCAAGAAAGACAATCTCTTTTACATACCAGAAAACAGTTGCCACAACTTTGTTTGCTGACAAAGTTGTCTTTGCCTTTTTTGGGGTTGGTTCACTTGTCCCTATCCACTGTCTTGATTGTTGTTTACTTTTAGGAGTGTAGTGGTGGATCCAAGTCTCAACCACAGTTATGAATCAACACAAAACTTTACTGGGGTTCTGCTTATATATTGCCAACTTCTCAGTTGAAACAATTTTCTTTTACAACTTTTGATTGAGCATTAGCAAATGTGGCACCCACCTCAACCAGAGCTAAAAAATTATAAAATTTAACTTCACATTCTTTTGATATTTAACAGTCTCAGCTACCTCACTTACTTTTAATCTGCAGTTTTCCAACACAATTTTATGGATCTTTTCTATTGTTTTGGGAGTCATCATCTTGGCGAGTCGTTCAGAGCGTGGTTCATCCTCAATGCTTTTATTACCGTTTTTAAATTCAGGAACTCCCCTTTTTTTATTGTTGAATATGATGGAGAAGAGTCTTTTAGAGTCAATTTCTTGTTTGATTTGAAATGGTCTTAAACCTTTCAAAAGAAAGTATTTTGTAGTCGCATGTTTTTTTCCCAATTCTTCCATTTTTATGAGAATAACAATGATGTCTTGCTCCAAACGCTGTCAAACATATACTAATGAAGCTATTGATCTGAAATTTTATGTATAAACTAGTGAAGGATACTAATACAGAATGCCAGTAAAATATTAAACCTGCTGGCACCACTGTGTCAGGCTGATGACTTATCAGCCCACCCTCTTATGTAACTGATTCCTTTGTGTTAAAAACTAATTTGAAGTCTTTAATGTTTGATATAATAATAAAAATAAAATCCTTGAAGTACTATAAAAACAGTACTTCAAGGATTTTATTACATACATACAAATGTATGTACTTTAGGAAATTTTCAACTCTTAAGGCAACAATTAAAAATCAAATACATGCATAAAATAAAGTTATTCAGTTGGAATCCTAATTAGGCTATTCTCTTTCTCCTGTAACTAATACATTTTAGTAAGATTTAAACATCTCTAAACATATACCACATAAAATCTAAGAATTATACAAAAATTTTAATTAATTTCAATACATTGAATTGAAAATATATAAAAAATAAACAGTCAAGTGATTTAGAGGAGCGTGAAACTCATGTAAAACATAGGATATCATAATCTACTATAATCTTTCAAGGGCCATTTAGAACTGCACAGTTTGATAGCTTGCAGATTAAATAATCCTTGACAATTCAAAATTGGCCAGTTTTATTCTGATTTGTCTGTATATTCTATCTTCTACCTAGAAATTAGAATCTTCTCTAGGCCTCTCATAGTTCACCTGAATTTCATTGCTGTTTTATGCTGTTTCTGTGTCTTTAAAAAAAAAAAAAAAAAATAGAGTTGAATAAATGTAAAACATAACGTCAGATGTATACTTTATGTTTTTTGTACAAATATGAGTGAAATTTATTAACAAATTAAACTGCTGTTTTATTTTTACTGATGGCATGGATTAATTCACATTGTGATGATGATGATGATGGTGTCGATGTTAACAATTTAATTTGAATAGGAAAAATGTTGGTTGTTATTACAGATGATTTGCTGAATCATTTCAATAAATGTGCTGGATAGAATTGGTGTCATGTATTTGATGATGCCCATAAAAAATTTCTTCACATTTCTTGCAGCATAACCCAATAAAATTGTTACTGTTGATCTCAGTGAGACTGTTCCATGCATATTTACTGAATGGCATGAGTGAAATTAAGTGTGCTTTGCTTAACTTTTTAAACATTTCCATACAAAAAATAAGAAACCGAAAAATAATGGGATGTTCTTATTGGTCATAAATGTATCACTGTTCTGGCACATGGTGTTTTATTGTTTCTCAAATGGATAGGCCAAAAAACCATGCAAACTTTACAACATTTTTCCTCCAATAGTTTTTGTTCAGGACCTTTTCTTTCCAACTTTCAAGTTGGAAAGTTGGTTAAGATGTCCTAATCATTGTAATCACTTCATTTAGAATAATTATTGTTTCTTCTATTCCTAGCAGGTTATACTTTTAAGCTCTTCAATTAAAGCAAAACTTGTTTTGACACATTTGATGATTGCCAAAACTTGCTTTAAAATTATTTGTTTCCAATTCCTAGATGAACATTGCACATATTTAAGTTTAAATTCAATATTTAAAGTTATATCAACAATTTAGTTATACCTCATTAAACTTATAGCTTCAATATTTTGAGTTCTTGTTGTTACGCATGAGTTGATATGACCAGATCATGATGTTAAAGTTAAAAATAACAGAAAGATTTAATCATGCTGCTTCATAACAATTATCTTTTTTTTTTAACGTTTAGCATATCCACCGTCGCCATTACGATTCACCACTGTAAAGCCTAGTTTTCTTAGAAACAACACGTTCCGCGTTGTCAACGCTTTGGTGTTCACTCGTCGGCTGATCGGTTTGCGTGCGGATCCGCTAGTGCTATTGTATATTAATCCCATCTTCGTCTTAAATGTAATCTCACGGTTATGGTTTCACCGCGAAAATTTATCAACTTTCCGTTCTGATCGGTAAACTTCAATGTGATGTCGTGTAAACTTTTCGTGTTCACCGGAAGATATATAATATTCTTCGGCGATTCGATTATATTGAAACCTGGCGGAACGCTTAGTGTAAATTCGTGCAGCACATGACCCTCTGTTCCGTTCGTATAGGAGCCTCGTATAAGATTGCATTCGACGCGTACGGCATTCACGTTATTAATGGCGACCGGCTTAGATGATTCGTGCCATACATCCGCTTTCAGATACTTCTTTTCGAATCACAAAAGCGGTGCCAAGCTATCTTCCGACGTCATGAAATCGATCGTAGCGCTGTATTTCAATTCGCATTTTAACGTATTGTTATTCGGTCGCATTTCTAAAAGTATTCCGTGTTTATCTTTCAGATCATTGCTTAATTGTTTAGCAATATCGTCCACTTCGTACGAACCGGTCGGTAATTTCAGCCAGATCATGATGTTAAAGTTAAAAATAACAGAAAGATTTAATCATAACAATTATCATTTTTATAAAATGTTTGTACCGGAAACACTGATGCTTTCCTTACTATTGTAGCTAAATGACATCGTCTGGAGAACAAAAACAAATTGAATAGTTCTGCTGGCTTACATTATGACCTTGGAATGAATAATTCAAAATCATCAATTTTCCCACTCCCTTGCAATAGTTACGCATCAAGAATACCGAATTTCAAAGAACAAAAAAAACTTGTCATAAGTACCCTTTGTATACTTTGCATGAGTCCTTTTAATTATATAATTCTGTACATCAGGTCAATACTTTTTTGTTGTCCAAAGAACTCATCTTAAACAAATTATTTTTCAAAATATTGACATAGTTATTCAGCTGATCATAAACAAATTTTTCATTAGTTCTTATTTTATTATTGTACACATATTTTTAACATTTTTCTTTTAAACTTGAGTAAAGAAATGCTTTTTATACAAAACATGTTTTATGGTTTTATTAAAAATAGTACATGCAAACTATGATATAATGTCATTTAATAAATAAACGAAACAAAATTTAATAGCAAGTACTAATGATTTTGTAAAATGATGTAAATTCAATATCAGGACAAATTGTTTTGGAACAGGGTCTGTTACTACTATCTTCTAAAAATGTTTTTAATAATGAGTTAAATATATTTCTGAATCCCTGAAGAACTATAAATATCTGAAGTATTTTTTTAAAAAATTTATCGGTATTATTTTTCTAAAAGAGTAAACTTTTTTTTTCTAGTTCCAGGGCCTGTGAAGAATCTGTCTGCGCGCTCTGAATATTTTGAGTTGATAGCTATGTGGCAACCACCTGTAGTTGCTGTAGATTGTGTAGATGATTATATTGTACATAATAGAATCTTAAACGGAACTAATTCCATGCTTAGCAATGAAATGTATAGTTATAAAATTATACCACAGGTATGACTAGAATATATTATAATATTTAAGAATGATATTGTGATAAGTGTTTTTAAAGTAAGACTCATTTTTAAACAAAAACAAAACTGGAAAGTATGAACAATTTTTATTACTTACTGAAATTACAATTATTTACTACTTTTTTGACAGAGATTCCTTTAGCAAATTTCTCATAGCATTTCACTTCATAATATTCAGCCCATAAACTTTACAAATTTGCCTATGAATTCAAATCACTAAATTATTTTTGCCATAAAAAATCTGATTACTCAGTCTGAGTACTTAACCCACCTAGTCTAGTGGTAAACTCATCATCACAAATGAGCTGATTTTGAAGTTAAAGGTTTCTAAGGTTTAAATCAAAGTAAATATTATTTTTATACAGATTTGAATACTAGATCAAGGATACTGGTGTTCTTTGGTGGTTAGGTTTCATTTAAACAACATTTCAGAAATGGTTGACATAGGACTGTCAAGACTACACTTCATTTACATTCATACATATCATCCTCATTCATTCTCTGAAGTAATACCGTTTGATAGTTCCAGAGACTAAACAAAAAAAGAGAGAATATTTTTAACTTGCTAGGATGTCAAATGGTAGTGTTAAATGGATGAATATAAATATGTAAGAACAAAATTACTAAACTATTAGTGCTAATATCTGATTATTGATTAAAATAACTAAGCATGCACCACCTGCTCACATGGTATATATAGACTGCAGATTCAAAATGGACCTTACATTAAAACCCTTGTAATTACTGCAGGTTTTATCAAGTTAAGAGCCATGAATTGTAAAACTTACAATATGGCCCCCATTGATGTTTATACACTGGCAACTGGTCAGTATGAAATTATTATTGTTAAATTATCTAAAAGCAAATTCCATCAGTCTATACTACCTTTTACTTTCCGTTTATTTATTTATATACTTGTATGGGAATCATCTGATACAGTGAATCCTAACTAGTTATTTATTATTGATTTATTATTTAATTCAAAACCTGATTATAATTTTGATTGTGATGTATAATTTTAAAATTCACTCAATAATTTTATACATTTAATATAACAGTTCATAAATAAATAATAAACTTTTACCTTGAATAGTTTACAAAATGCTGCTATGTTGGTGTCTGGACATCCTCGTAAATAGATATGTGAATTAATATATATATATATATTTTGTAAATAATATATTTAAATTTTAAAAACTTAACTTTAAACTTCTGAAACTTTAAATTTAAGTTTTGATAAACCTTAAAGTTCTAGATATTTAATGTTTATCATTTAGTCCATTACTTACTGTAATGAAGATAAATGAATAATTAGTATCATACTGATGATAAATATAAAAGTTATGAATGTAACATATCACTGTATCCTGATGATTATTACACCATAAATACAAATTAGTTATCAGTTATGGATCAGATCTCAAAATTATAAGTAGAGTTTAAAACCTGACAACGCAATAAAACATACACAGCTTGACATTCGGTTCAAACAGTCAGGTGTTTCAGGTGGTTCAGTATCTGTTTTATTAATGCACTTTTTTTTTCTTTCTTTTTAACCTCCAGAACCACTTTTAAGGTATATCTTCAGAGGATGAGATGAATGAATTGTAGCGTGTGTGAAAAATGCCATGCCTGACTGGGATTCGAACCCGGGACTACCGGATGTTATTAATGCACTTGTATCTGTTTTATTTTACTGGAAATAAAAGGGCCAAACTTAATAGCCTTATTACATCAAATTCTTAAATTTGAGTTACTAACTTGTAACTGTACCTGAGGTAAAGGAAACTAGAAGAAACAGGAAAAGGATTTTTCAGTACTTTTAGAAGTTTATGAAAGTTTCTGTACCCTGTTTACACAGGTGTTGTAGAAAGTAACTATTTTCTTTCATTCTGTAAACAGAGAGAAATAATATCTAACACTTTACAAATCAAGAAAAAAAAAGAAGAAAACGCAATACACATATTGTAATGAGACTAGATAGTAAAAACATATTGGTTCTTATAGTTCTAATTTAATAATTAATTTCTTTTAAATAAAAAAAAGTTTAAAGTTTTCATGTCATATTGATAAATTTAGAATTCAATAAATTCTAAAATTATTGTATGTATAAAAATAATATACAAAAAAATTAATACTCAGAAAGTATACTGTAGTGAAGATTCATAAGTAATTATCATTTATCACTTAAATACAAATAATTAACTATCACTTGTTTGTCAGTATATCTCATCTTTGATTTTATTGTGTGCTCAATTAAAATTGTCCTTTTTTTTTCTTTGATTTTCATTGTAAATCAATTCTGTACATCTCATCCAAGAGGTATTATAACAAATTAGAAACTCAGCATTCTTTTAGTACATTCAGTATGCATACATGTGCATGTGTGTGTGTGTGTGTGTGTGTGTGTGTGTGTGTGTGTGTGTGTGCGCGCATGTGCGTGTGTGCCATTAAATTTAA